>QLSS01000096.1:418506-457426 GCA_024372645.1 Trichomalopsis sarcophagae
TATATATATATATATATATATATATATATATATATATATATATATATGTTGGAAATTGTTTGATTAGTAAATCATTAGTACACATGTAATGTCAATGGGCATTGGAAATATAAAATGTCGGAAGAATCTTGGATCAAGTACTTGCCTCGGTAAAACTAAAGAACAATCCAATCCCACCACATAGCTTGAAGGCATAGTCAATGGTTGATTGCAGCTTTTCCATGCATGATGGACATTGACAATTTTTATCTGGGTTATTTCCACAGCAGAATTTCTACAAAATTTATACATCAATCTCTGCTTGTATTATATTAGTTGGAGAAACCAATGATTAATATACTCACCGTTTGTTCCTCGCAACTTGGTTTATTTGGCTTTATGGTTGTGACTAAGCTGATACTTGTAAATTGGTCTGCAGCAAATGAAGTGGTTTTGTTGAAATCGCAACAATGGAATGTGTTTTGAACTTTTTCTCGCAAATTTGCATCGACTTGATTCCAACCCTAAAAACATTTGTCACATCAAGCTGATTAGCAGAGAGTTATTGGATACGTATTTGGTACTCACATGTTCTGCAAGCTGTTCCTGTTGTTTAGCATTAACAGCTAGGCATGCGCAGGCAATGCTAAATTGAATGAGGAACAACAGGAACAAAATGAGCATATACTGCACGGAGGTAGTTAAGGAGATTGAATGCAATAATGCATATTATGCATACGATTAAATGAATAAGGTAATGCAGAGATAAAGGATACGAAAAACAGCAAAACTTGGTGATGTTTGACAGCTCCGATGAGTCCGAGTATGGATATCAGTATTAGTATAACTCCGCAAGCTAATATTCCTCCAATGATGGGCAGGTTTGTAACTAGAGCAGAGGCTCTGCCATAGACCGCTACTCCAATTAAGATGAACGCAACAACCTGTGGTGAGAAAGAATATAAGAGCTGAGATGACGAGTGTACATTGCACAGGTGCAGAGTATCCGAGTAGATAAGAATTGCAAACAGTAATAAATCTATAAGTTATAATGGGCGGGGGAAAAAATGGGAGAATTTCCTGCAGCCAGCAAGTAGAGGTGTGGACTCACGATATAGAGAATGTTGAGGGCCGTTAGAGCATTTTTCGAGCACGTAAATCCTCCGCACATCTTGACTCTGCCTGCAGCAGCAGGTTAGCCAGAGTTAGGTATACTTTGAGGGGGTTGGGCTGGGACGCTGGGACCGCCGATGAGAGCGAAAGTCGTCCGAACAGCGAACACCGTCTCTATACCTTTTTCATGCGTATAGAGAAGAATGCTCCGGGTGTCAGAGCTTCATGTATTATATACTTGTACGAAGCAAAAGACTCGAGCCGAGTATAGGAGTCGAGTCCCAGCACAGCAGCTGACGACGATTGACTGACGATTGTTGAGTGACAGTGTATTACTTGGACCGTTTCAGAGGTTTCACAGAGATACAGACAGCTTATCGCCGCGCTCTCGTCTCGCCGACTAAGAGATGATAACTAGATATTTACGACGAGTCGCGCGCGGCGTTCCGAACTGATACTTGAATAAGCAGCTAGCTAGCAGCAGCAGTGAGCAGAGTAGAAGTTATATAGAAGAACATCGAGTCGTGTAGGTATATAGCGCAGATCGAAAAAATAGAATATGTAAGAGCCCGGTGGCTGCTGCCCTCTGCTGGCGCCCGCCAACAGCAAGCCGATTCGAATACCGCTTAACCGCTCTACTCATTAACGTAATAACGTTATGCAGGCGTTAAGTATATCAATTCGAATGCGCTCGCCTCCATAGCGAGGACGACTTTTCAAAGACCTTGGCAATTATTGTTCCTCTTATATGAAGAAGACCATACAGCTGTCTACGTGCTATCGAGATGCAGCAAAACCCGGCTGGGTATGATTAGTATATTATATAAATATACTCGAGGCTCATACATATTATAAATATAATCAATTCTCTTGCATTGCTTATATTGCTGATTAGTGATTCTGCGATAATAACAACGCGCGGGTAGCTCATCTGCTGCCGATGAAAACGATAAGAAAGTGTTGTTGTGTCGCAGACCGCGCCGCCTATATCCGGGATCGCGGGCCGCGGCGAAAGCATATTATGTGAATCACAAGGAGATCGAGACGCCGATAATCGTAGCGATAATCTCGGCCTCTCCTATAAATAGGCCCGAGTCGACGAGAATTACAATGTGTTAGAGTGTAGTGTGTGCATAGGATCGAGAAGTTTCGAGCGAGTCATGTTTGCGTGATAATTTGACTATGAGCGTGCCTTCGAAACGGAGTTTTTCAGCGTAATTGCCATCGCGGAGGCAGTCCCCCCGCGCGCGCGCGAAGGGGGAGCAGGAGAGATATAGTGAGAGCGAGAGAGCAACAAGATTTTCTGCCGCGATAAGTGCTGATAAACGATCGTATAAAACCACCTGCGTCGGCCGGCCGTCTTTTCATTTTCCGAGCGAAAGCGGCCAATAAGCCGCCGCGACTGTGTCTCTCGCGCGATCAGGAGCCGTATCGGCAGGCGGCGCGTCGAATCGAGGATCGAGCGAGTGCGATGAACTCGCGCGGCTAATTGCCGCAGAGCTATAATCGTACCTCCAGAAGCTATCGGCGCCGGAGCAGCAGCGGAGATGCAGCAGCAGCAGCAGCAGCAGCAGCGGCAGTGGCCCCAGTACCTCGCCGCGATAACGGGTAAATTTTGCACAGACTTGACGTAGGGGGGCGCAGTCTAACGTAGCCCGCGGTCTCGTTGCAGCCACCATGTCGATGGCCATAACGGGGGCGCACATCGGCTGGACCTCGCCGACCCTGCCGCGGCTCAAGGGGCCCGAGTCCCACCTGCCGATCAGCTCGAACGACGCCTCCTGGATCGCCTCGTTCTACCTGCTGGGCAACCTGCCGGGCAACGTGCTCGCGGCCGTGCTCGTCGACTGGCTCGGGCGCAAGGCCAGCCTCCTGCTCGCCGGCCTGCCGCTCACGCTCGGCTGGCTCCTCATCATCTTCGCCTGGCACCCCTACGTCCTCTACGGCTCGCGCTTCCTCAGCGGCCTCGGCCAGGGCCTCGTCTACGTCGTCTGCCCCATGTACATCGGCGAGATCGCCGACAAGGAGATCCGCGGCGCCCTCGGCTCCTTCATCAAGCTCATGGTGACCTTCGGCGAGCTCTACGCCCACGCGCTCGGCCCGTTCCTCAGCTACGCGGCCCTCGGCTACAGCTGCCTCCTGCTCTCGGGCCTCTTCTTCCTCGGCTTCGCCTGGATGCCCGAGTCGCCGTACTTCCTGGTGATGCGCGAGCGGCGCGCCGAGGCCGCGCGCAGCCTGCGCTGGCTCCGCGGCCCCTCCGACGCGGACCGCGACCAGGAGCTCGACCAGGAGCTAGACCAGATGCACAAGGCCGTGATCCGCGAGCTGAGCAACCGGGGCCGGACGCGCGACCTGCTCGGCAACCGGCGCGCCCTCCTCGTCTGCCTGGGCCTGCAGCTGGTGCTGCAGTTCAGCGGGCTCGCCGCCATCGAGTCGTACACGCAGGAGATCCTCGAGGAGGGCGGCGACCCGGAGGAGGCCGGCTTCCCCCCGGCCATGGCCGTCATCCTGCTGAGCGTGCTGCAGCTCGCGGCGGGCCTCGGCGCCGCGGGCCTGGTCGACCGCATCGGCCGGCGGCCCCTCCTCGTCGGCACGACCCTCCTCGCGGGCCTGGCCCTCGGCGCCAGCGGGCTCTTCTACCTGCTGAAGCTGCGGCTCGGGCTGGACACGCGCGGCTACGGCTCGGTCCTCGTCGCCTCGATCATCGGCTACGAGCTCGTGGTCGCCCTCGGGCTCAACCCCCTGGCCTACATGATGCTGGGCGAGCTCTTCCCCACCAACGTCAAGGGCCTGGCCGTCTCGCTGGCCAACCTCTGGGCCTCGCTGCTCGCCTTCGTCGTCTCCAAGATGCACCAGGTCGTCGCCGACAGCCTCGGCATCGACGTCTCCTTCGGCTGGTTCGCCGCCAGCTGCTTCCTCGGCCTCGTCTTCATCGTGCTCTGCGTGCCCGAGACCAAGGGCAAGTCGCTCCTCGAGATCCAGGAGGAGCTCAACTGCGGCCGACGCGGGCCCAAGAGCAAGGCCCTCGCCGCCGCCAACTCGGCCCCGGCCGGCAGCGTCGCCTAGCGGCCGAATCTCCCCCCCCCCCACCCCGCCGCTCTCTCTCTCTCTCTCGCTCCATTGGCGCGATCTCATTCGCCGACACGATTTATACAGATGCACAGGCCAGCTCCGACACGTCATCGCATCCGTGCACGGATGTCGCAGATACTGCAAGCAGCGCGCTCGCGCGCGCGCGCACAGTGAGACTGATACATGTATTTAGAGTATAATTATCGAAAATGTGTACATATGTGCTTTTTCTAGCGGAAATACACGCGGCCGACTGAAGCCGACTGGCGTAGCCACGATTATTTAATGCCTCCTGCACCCATCCCATCCCCTAACGCTACTAGCTCGTTGCACAACGAAATTCTCGAACAATCGATTTCTGCCTTTTCAAATCAGGCCAGATGAGCAAAAAGAGATAGCCACTAATTATATATTTCGAGTCTGCGTAATTTTCCGCTTCTAGCGTGTCTCGTTCGGCTGACAAAAGAATGTAGATAAGAATCGAAATTTTGCACACGTTTCATTGACTAGCGCCGTGTTATACCAACATTGCGCGCGGCGTGCTTCGGCTCGAGTCTATATTTATTCAATTTCCAGCTTGCCAAGAATCCGACTCTATGGAAAACGCAGCCGCTTCTTAATGACTTCAAAAGGCGTGTGTGCGCGCTCGCGACATCGGATTAGTTATATAAACACGCTTTGAGAAGCTCGTTAAACAAACTGATGCGGCAGTGCTTTTTATATACATATATCGCTCGCCGCGTGCCGCCAGTTGAATAAATCAAGCAAGTATACATCGCATACGCTCGCGTGTTTTGCAAAATCTGAAAATGCAGCGTGCAAAAAAAGAATTGTTTTTTACGCGAACGCCTACTATTTTCCACTGCGAAGCAACCTTGGGGGTGCTCAAATACTCGGTAAACTTTGCCTCCTTAATCGCAACGTGTATTTTTTCTTACTGCGCAGTACGCTCCGATTTGCCGCCCGACACTCCATGTAATGGACGAATGTAAACGCAGCACAGTCTTTGGAAAATTATGTATAGAGCTGCATACTTTTGTGGCTGACGCTCTACAACTAATTGCAATCTTGCGATAAGATAAAAATGTCTAATTAATAAATGGGGATTGCTTTCCTTCTAACGTTCATCCCAATTATAATACACAGCTGATAAGCTTATTTGTAAGCTTATTAAAAATGTCAACTCGTGGATTTACCAATGACATTATTACAGTAAAGTTAACAACTTGCCAACGATTTTCAAATTCAACATTACAGATTGAGAACATTTTTTATCGAAATCATGTCGACAAGTTCGAGATTTCGTGAAAAAAAAATATTAACCGCGCATGCATATCAGCGACACTTACTATACACAGTATACACGTGTACTTGCATTTTCATTAACCTTTCATCTTTATCTCTACTCCTCCTCCCCCCCCCCCTCTCTCTCTCGCTCTCTCTTTGCGGAAAAACCCTGTCGCGCATTTGTTCTCGAATACAAGCATACGTATATACTCAATCGTCATATCATTTTCGCACAAGTATAGGAAGAGCAATTTTTTATTTGTTGACTTTATATAGCAGCGTGGCTATTCCGAGATTTAGTCAAGGATCAGTCACTTCAGCTATCAACGAATTAGATTTTACATTCTTGTTGCCACTTTCTTAACCAGCCCGTCACCGATATTTATGCTAGTGAAATTCTCGCCATAAATATGTCAAACGCTTATTTTTCGCTTTCAGATTGCTATGTACATACATGGAATTGATAAACAAATGTTAATTAACATTTACGTCAGCTTGTGAGATCCAAGTATATATTCTTGTACATTAGTAAGAAAAATGCCGAGAAGAAAATATTATAATCCAAGGAACATATACAACTCCATTGTCATTTTCTAATAACCCAATTGTCAAAACTTGTCAATAAATTCATGAAGCATCGCACGATTCACGATGAATAATACTAATTATATATACGAAACGAAAGTTGTTATCTTACGTGTGCATAATAACAATTTAATGTTTCGAAGAAGCGCAATTACTTTGCGCGTATTATATTTTATCTGAGAAAGCGACCTTTGTAGGGATGCCATTCGATCTACTTTCAATACGTTATATATTATCTACTATCCGAAGCAACCTCTTTGATCTCAATTGTTACATTCGCTTTCCATAATCATACAAAGTAAGCGCACAATCGAGTTTCTTCCCCTATTTCAGGTTTAAAAATAGGTTCAGCCGAATGTTTAAACAGCTGCGGTATAAATATCTGATATACACTATTCGACTTAAATAATAATCGTATATAGTCTGTGCTATTAATCTAAACTATATAGAAGAGTAGAGATATAGAAAGACGCGATACTTATTCTTGCAAATTTTATCATGGCAAAATGTAATTATACCTACTGATTCAGATAACATAAAACATTTATACTTACATTTGTATTCAACTGCTACCGATTTCCTCGATCATGTGTCAATTGATGATCGTAAGGCAATGCGTATATGCGAATTTTTCAATTTTTTGTTGCTATATCGTATCATACATACTGTAGAATCAATTATACAGTATAAGCAAATAAACTTGATAATTTCAAAATCTTTATTAGTTATCATACATAAATAATGCATTCCGATGGTAATGCGTATCGATATATTTGTGTACCTTTTTAATGTCTACATCTTTTTCTACACAATGATTACATTTTATGATTTTTCTTGCATTTCAAAATGATCGTACAACAAACACGCACACACATACAGACACAGACACAGAGGCACGCATATTCACTCACGTACTACGTGGGTTGGTATCAATACAATTATTATTAACATGATTATTGTTATTAATTCCTAATACACACGACCTTGGCACGATTATCCTGCATCTTGCCATTATACCTATTATCTTGCTCGTACATTTGTTCATTTATTTTTCATTTGCTTATATTTAAAGTATTGTTGTCGTATTACCTATAATACAACAAGCCTAGAGTGTAATTTAACAATTGACAACAACGATCTTGGATCAGCATGATATTCCGCCATTTTTTTGAATAAATTACTCTTAATTGTTTATGTTATGTAATCGCAAGTGCATTTTGTTTCTTTTCGCTATTGTATTTACAAGTAGTCAACCATTATTTAGCCTTTTCAGCCTAATTATTCGTACTGCGCTTATTTATAGTTATATTTAGTAATGTATGCTGCCACAAGCGTTTGCTGCTGCGGCCTGAGTATAAATGTACAATTTATACACATTGGCACAAAGGAGCGTTTTGCGCTCTTCATGATAAGAGGAAGAAATTTCTGGAAATTTCATGATAACAAACGTTTTTCATTCGCTCGCCAGTATATAACATTATACTTATTAGGACAAAATGAAGGTTAGTATAGATAAATGGAAGCCTGTATCAACTATAGTCTTGCATTAATTCAGTGGCCTACTCTGTTTTCCGCTTAATTGTATCTGCAGCTATATATAATATGCGGATTCTTCGTTGTCGAGTGCGCGATCGCCAAGCGACTCGACGAGTACACGCAGAAAATACAAACATGGAATGCTCTCAATGATTTTGGCGGTGTATATAATGGATCTAGATAACCAAACGGCCTATACAATCTGCATTGAGAATAATCATACAGTGTGTATCGCCGACCGCGTGACGTTATAATATTATAATATATCCTCCTTGTATGAATTTAAAAATCTAACCTGTAATAACATTATCATTTCTTTCTTTCCCGCGTATTAATCTTATACACGCGATTGTTATCATTGAAAAATATGGTAAACGTTAGTCGTTATATTAGTGATTATTCATTGCTCTCTCTCTCTCTCACCGAGCAATACGTACATCATACGCTATATAGTATAAGTTGTGATTAACGCGCAGAGCCAACTCGCAAATTTTAGATGACTCAGATATAGATGCCGTTTCTGCTTGAAAAAATTTAATTCCAACGTTTCTCTTCATCCTACTGAATAGCGTTTACATGTTGTTACGCACCTCCAACGATCGAAATACGAGTTAACAGCTATGGATAGACAAGCAATAGAGATTGAGCGCAAGAGGTCTACGCTTTACTTTTAATGACTCGTTAGCAGTGTGTTTGGGCAACATTCTAATGAATAGTACAAAACTCAAAGATACACACGCTTGCTCTGGTTTTGCCGTGGAGGCCATCTGGGGGACCTATAAGTATATGTAATATGTATACATTGTATACTTGATAAAATGTATTAACTAATGTAGCAAGAAATTAGAACTAAATTATCCTTACTGCAAAGTTTTTATGCGCCAGAAATATCTGAGAATAATTTTGAACAAAAGGGGCCTTGAAGTATATCATAATCACCCGTTTGAAAGATGAAAATATATAAAGTCGAGGTGAATTTTACTCGAGAGATGATAATGTTTCCTAAAAAAAGAAGATACGATCTATAAAAACAAAAAGCTTATAATTAACTTGTAAATACAATAACATTATCATTTGTTTTACTTTGAAGCAAGCCATTAATCTGAAAGAAAGATCGAATCGATGAATTTCGATATTGTCGCTACTAATTTGTACTTCCGTATAGATTTACGAGTCTCGTGTTGCTTTAAAACTTTGCATGTCAATTCCGTACTCGGCTTCGATGATATAGAAAAAGAAGCAAAGCTAAGGAATTAAACAGGAGCCGCCGGCGTAATTTATATGCGATTGTCATTGCTCTTGTAAGTTGGCCAAGAAATAAGTTTGGAGAGCGTAGCGATCGATTGGCCACAATAGCGGCTGTTCAAATACGGCAAGTATAACAATTAGGTATGCGCAGTCTCAGTGATAACAGTTCTGTGGCTTATCTACATCAGCGGAAGAGCGAACTATAATACTACATAAGAGCTAGAGGCTGCTCGCGACGGTGTTGGAGGGCAAGTTCTCGAGAAGCATAAGTGTAATCATCTCGACTGCAAGATAAAGATAACAAGTCGGCATCAGTAGCAGCAGCAGCAGCAGCAGCAGCAGCAGCAGTTTGGGCGTACCGCATGCAGATTTCCATTTCGTTAGCTCCTCTCCTTCTCTCACCTTCGGCTGGCTCAAGGCGGTAGCGAGGTCGTCGCGTTCCCGAGCGCCGATGAGTCTCGGTTCAATGAGTTCAGCAACTCCTCGTTTTCCTTGCGGACTGAAACAAAGAAGACAGGCCGACTGCATTGTTTAGTTTAGCGATCGGCAATATTCTCGCTTGCGGGCGTTGTCGCTGGTTATAAGAAAGTTATAAGACGACATGCGCCAACTTGACGACGTCGACATATAGAGTAAGATATACGCGAAGTCGAGCAACGTTTACTAGAGAAAGGAGAAGACTCTAACGCGCTGGATTTTGCGAGATTTTGTCGGAACGGAATGTCGCGAGCGATAGTTACGTTGGCCCGGTGCTCGGCGAGCTCCTTCGATCCGGTGGCCGGCCTGTGGAAGCTGCTGTGCGTGAGGGTGACGACGACGGCGAGGACCGAGGCGGCGAGGATGAAGAGGAAGGTGCCGAGCAGGATCATGGCGATGCGCCGGTGTCGCCGGGCCCGCTCGAGCTCGCGCGGGTCCTTGACCAGCTGGAGCTCGGCCTCGAGGCTCGTCGGGCTCAGCAGGACCGAGGGGCTCCTGGTGCCGGGCTCCGAGCGCGCCGGTCTCTGCTGCTGCTGCTGCAGGGCGATGCTCTGCCGGCGGGCCTTGGGCCTGCAGACGCTCGCCCGGCGGCCGTCCCCTGCGAGAGTCGCCGGTTACCCCCAAGTTACCCTTGTGCCCCTCGCTCTCGTGAATAAATCACCGCGCCGCAGCAATTGGCGGGGTGATTTATTGCCGCGAGAGCTGCCGCTCCGACGGGTATACCTAGAGGCGTGGGTCTGGCGCAGCTGTTGGCCCGGGGCCTGCCGGCCGTCGGCCCGTGGCAGTGGGAGCTGCGCCTGCCGCCAGCGTTCGCGGGGCAGCCGTGCGCCTGCGGCTCGAGGGGCTCGGAGGGCCGGCGCTGCCGCCTGGGCCTGCCGCTGGCCGAGCTGTTGCGTCTGCGCTGCCGCTGGCGCTGCTCGGCCGTGCTCGCCGATGACATCTCCTCGAGGTAGAAGATGGTCCGCTCCTCCGAGGTAGTCGAGAGCCGGCGACGCGAGTAATCCAGCTCCATACGGCCAGCTACGAGTACATCAGCGCGTGTTTCCGATGGCCTATAGCTCGCTGCCGATTGGAATATTTGGAATATTTGGAATACGAGCTTAGCTGAAACTCGTCGGTACAATTTCCCGGCTATCGCGCCCTTGACTTGAGTTGTTGTCCTTGTCGTCTGCGAGCGAGGGAGCAGTTCGACGTCAGAGCAATGGCTCCGACTTAAAAATACACCGAACTCGTCTATTTTCGGGCCGACTCAGCGCAGCTCAAGTTTGCCGCACGCGCGCCGATCCGTCAGGCGTCTAATCGGGAGAAAGAGAACAGCTTGTAAAAATTTCCCGTCCGAACGCGCGCTTCTTCGCTCGCAGCGGCGATCAACGAGTTGCGCTGCTACAGGCTTCTCTGTGCATATCTGTCTACTGATTGATACTCTTGATTCACTCAACGCGAGCGAACAAAACTTGAAATTATCTTTGCGCCTGCGAGCACGTCCAATTTAACTCGGCTACATGCATAGGATGCTAATATACAGCGAGATAAGCTAAATATTTACGCGAGGATGCGCGTCAGCGCCGATCCGTGGAAAAGTGTATTTACGCCACGGCCCGACTCGAGCTCGCGCGAATCATCTTTAATTCTGATCAATCGCCGCAAAAATTCAGCCTCAACTGAAACTGAATACTGAATTACGCGATTTTTTTTTTAAATCGTCCGCTTTCGTTTTTCCCTGATCCTAGCTTACGCGCCAATTGCTTTCCTCGCCTTACTATCTATAGGTATATGCATTCGATAGGTTCGCAGTTTTCAGCCTCAATATTCAATCTTGCGCAGCTTATACGGCGGCTTATATGCTTGTATATGTAGGATTCATGTCGCCTTGTCATTTGAATTTTCAAGCCGCGCCCGCGCGAGTGAAGATACGGAGATGTGAGCTATTACGAGCTGTCCATGATGACCCAGATCGCCGCGACTTCGTCCAGTTCCTACATACGCGAATAGATGCGAAGCGTAGCCCTCGAGGTAGAAATGTAAATGATTGATGGAGTTGGGCAAATTAAGTAGGAGAAGGAGGAAAAACAAAGTGAAACACTTTGGAACGAATGGAAAACTGCGCGATGATGTAGGACATGCTGAGTAGCGGAGCTAGTAGTTCGAGTCCGCGAGGGTGCAGTGCTGAATTCTCGAGGCATGTTGCTCCGACCGGCACGTTTCACGCGGGCAGCAGCCTCTTCGAATTACATAACTGGAGCGAGTTTCAATTTGTCAAAGACGCGGGATTCACGACCGCAAGCGTAAAGATAAAGGCGCTGATATCGATCGGCTGCGAGCCCCTTTTGCGGACTGAACTACTCGTTCAAATCCCGCCGGCTATCGGCTGATGTATCTTTTTCGCCGGAAATAGACGGACCGACAACTCAAATCAAGGCTGTATGCGATTTCTCCAGTCCAGTTTGTTTTTTTCTGATAAAGAGAAAAAGCGGCGGGCTTTCGAACGATGCAATCGCCAGATCACGAGGAGATTACCGCTGTCGCAGTGACGGCTGGCAGCAGCAGAGCAGCGGCAACATGGGGCATCCGCACCGATTTCACTGTTCACAGTACACAGAGGCCGTACAACGGGAGCGCGACTCTGCCGCGGAAGAAACCTGCCGGCTGACTGGAGCCGCGCGCTGCAGACGTGCGCCTTTAATTTGGAGGCATGGAGCGCCCTCGACCTCGCGAGCGCGCGCGCTCCCTCCCTCCCTCCCTCTTACCCTCGCCCGCGCGCTCTATATATACGCGCGCTTCCCGACTCTTCTCTCTCCCGCGGCTCTGTGTATCCCTACCCGCGCCTCCTGCTCGTTCGCAGGCAGCCTTCTGCACACGTCTTCGCATTGTTCCGCTCGCGCGCGAGTGCGCCGAACGAGGCCGCGTGCAACTCGGCGTAATTGGCATGAGAGAGGGCCGGGGACTGGGGAGAGGCATTCAAGGAGGCCTTATCTTTCTCGCTATCGCGCGTTTCCGGCTCCTGGCCGCGCACTCGACGCGGCGCTAGGCCGAAAATCGATCGGATTTCGAAGAGCGCCGAGATGAGCCCTCGGGCGCATTGTCAGAGGCTTAGGCCGAATCGACGCGGCAGCGAGGGCTTCTCCGCACGAGTAGCGGAGCAACAGCATCGGCGCTGAGAGCTCGAGCGTGCTTCAGCGGGCTCCCTCTCGCAGTCGCGCGAAAATCAATAGCGCGGAGGAAAAATCCCGTCGTGCTACACGTTGTTGTCGTCGTCGTCGTCGTCGTCGTCGTCGTCGTCGTCGAGAGCGCGTCTCACTCACCCATCTCGTCGATTATGGGGGCCATGCGGAGAGTGACGCCGACGAGCAGCAGCGACATGGCGAGCAGCAGGCAGGCCGTGGCGACGATGGTCCAGCGCGCGCGCGGCGGCAGGTCGTCCGGGTCGACGACGCCGAGCTCGACGCCCTCGACGTCGACCAGGCGCTCCTTGCGGCGTTTCCGGCGCTTGCGCTTTCTGCGGGGCCGGTGGCGGTGCAGGTAGCCCCGCTGCTCCGCCGGCAGAGCGAGCGCGCCGAAGGGCCCGCTGAACGTCTCCTCGTCCTCCTCGACGTCGTCCGCAAAGTCGAAGGACGGGTACTCGTCGTAGAAGCTCTTCCTGCAAGTCGCGCGTCTTATATCACGTACGTGTGCATTTATGCATGCGCTGCGGGGACTTACTTACAATTGAGCGGTGCTGTGTGAAATGTAGCAGGCACTTTGGTGCAGCCTCGGGTCAGCGGCCACGCAACCGTCGTTCAGCACTTCCCGGCAGCTCGACTCCAGATCAGGATTATGCAGAGGACTCCTGGACGTGCCTCGAGCACTGCAGTCTATTATGCTCTTTTGCTTCGCCTTCCCTGTGGCCCGGGTCAATCGCAGGTTCTATATGTTATTGCTTCTGGCCACGAGTATAATATATACCTACTTACCGTGTCGCTGTTTGCGGTGATGCGCGATGATGGGGTCCTCGAGGCCAAAGTCACCGCAGGGGGCGGACCCGTGTCTCCTGTGCCTGCGAGCGTGGCGGCCAGCCTTGTCGCTTCTCTCGCGTCTCTGGTGCTGGTGGTGCTGGTGGTGTTGGTGGTGGTGCTGGTGGTGGAGGTGGTGGTGGTGCTGGTGGTGCTGGTGGTGCTGGGAGGAGGAGACGGTCGAGGAGGAGGTGAGCCTGGGCCGTCTGGGACTGGGAGGGGCGCTGCCAGCGCGCCTCGCGGCCGTCGCCCCTGCTGAGGCCTTCATCGCCTCGACCTTGCTCTCGACGAGGGCCGCGAGGACAGCCTCGAGGCGAGCCACCTCCACCCCGCTGGATGCATCCTCCGTCGACACCGCTTTGTCCGCGACATCGGAGCTCGACGGCATAACCGTCATAATATCAGAACGTGCTCGCCCGGTCCTCGGTCCTCGGCTTTTTGTAGCGCCCTCTGCGGCGGTGGCGTCGTCTGCGCATGCGCCAACTGTCAGGCGCGCCACGGAATGGCGCAAACTTGACTGCAGCTGGACTGGGGCATGCCGATGAGCCCAGTATTCCCGGCACTCGCAGTGCGGCGCAGCCGTGTTCGCAGTACTACCGGCGGCGAGGGGCCGAGCGTCCAAGGCGCTCGCGGCGCGAGACTCGCCCGATCCTGACGCCGGCTGATGCTGCTCCTCGACTCATCTTCCTCTTCAGCCGATCTATAGTACCCAGGGATGGCGCTCGGAAGCCTGTCCTGTAGCGATCAGCCGAAAGCCGCTAATGCCCTCATCTCTCTTTCCAGTTCCTGCACGACTGATGAGGACTTTGCGCAGCTCAACTCCATCCTCTTGCCGGTTGCCAGCGTTAGTCCTGAAAATCAGTTATGGCACTCTTTCAATCCGTCGGGTAAGTCTACTATAATAGACAGAGCTTGCAGAGAAATATGCACGAGCGCGGGAGATCGCCGAGGAATGATTCGGCGCAACAGCTCGTCGTCGCTGTAATTAATTAATGCAAGATACCGAGGCTCCATCTCGCGCCTATACTGCATGATCCCGCGAAATCGAGAGCGAGAATTTTTTTCGAATGACGATGCTCTCGCATAAAACTTTCAAGCTACCCTGCCCCCCCTACATCCTTCTGATCGCTATTCTCGAAGCGGCCTTCGCGCCATTACGTATGAATGAGTTGTACGCAGGAAGTGAGAAATCCGGAGCAGGCACGATAAGTAACTTTGCCTGTACCGTGTACGAACTGCCGCTGTACAAGTTCCTTGCGATAGGAAAAGACTTGGCCGTCACAAGTGTGTTTATCGCGAGTGTTTTCGCACTACGGAGATGCACACACACAAAGGCGTATGTGCGTACGAGTATGACAGCGGGTCCCCCGCTTATTCTTCTTTCACGCGCATCCCTTTGTACACGAAGCTTTGTTGTCGAGCCCCCGCGGCTCCTGCTTCTAATGTTTTCGCTAAGCGGTCGCTCTCGAAACTTTTTCCGCACGCTCTGACAATGAAAAAATACTCGCCTCTGTGTGCTCGCTCCGGCTCGAGCGTCAAGTGGCTCGTCAGCAGGGAGTAGCCCAATTTCGCTGGGCATGAAAAATAAATTTTAATCTTTTGCCGCGCGCGCGCGCGCGCCCGGAGAGACGCGGCAATACATTTGTCTTACTGTGCTATGCAGATTGACTTTCTCGCTGTTCTTTGCCCAGCCCCCGGCGTGGATCTGCTTCATCGAGTGTGTACATTTTGCGCGCGGCACCACTATGAAAAAATGTGTGCGAATGGCTTGCAAACATTTGTTCGCGAGCGCGGCTCTCGAGTCGGATTACGGGGGCGGCTGGGAAAACGAGCAGCAATTCAACAAGTACGAGTGCAGCTGGCGAATACCCACTGGTTGGTCAGCGGCAGAAGCACGCACAGCAGCGAGAGCGAGGCCGAGCACTGGTGTGAGCGAAGCGCGCGCGGTCCAGCCCAGACTGTGTAATTATAGCGCGCTCGATAAAAAGAGAGACTAGCGGTCGTCGGTCGCGCGATAAAAGAGAGGGAGCGCACGAGCTCGACCCGAGCAACCCGAGCAACCCGCGCCACCGCCGCCGCCGCCGTCACCTCTAGATCCAGGACGGCTCGGAGCTCAGAGTGCTACTGCTCCAGCCGAGCTGCGTCGGCTCAGTCAGCCTCCTCCTCGCTCTCCGCTCCGCATTGTTCCCTTCCCCTTCTGCGCAGCAGCGCCGCCGTCGCCGCCGCGTCCGGCTCTGGGCTCCATGTGCTCTCGCGGGGCGCGGGGAGGGGCTGAGCGCCGAGAGAGAGAGAGAGGGAGTGGACGCGCGCAGTAGTGCGAGGCAGGATCGGGTCAGCCGCCGCGCGGCTCGGGGAGTTGCCTCTGCTCGCTCTCTCTCTCTCTCTCTCTCTCTCTCTCTCTCTCTGTGCTGGGGACCGGGAAGGAGGACGACGGACGGGCGCAACTGAGCCCCCGCATGCTCGATTAGTGGCCGATTCCAGCGTCCACGAGCTGAGAGCAACGGCTTGCCATCTCTTCCGGCCCCTGCGAAATGAGCCTCTCAAGTAGGATCGTTCGCCCCCTCCGATTCCATATCGGGCAAGCACATTCAATTTTAATCAAGCTTCCAACTTACCCGGCACGTGTTGCTCGACGGAGTTGCACTGCGGCTTCGCTGATCTTTCCAATTTTCAACCTCCGCAAAATTTCAATTTGATCGTCAACTCACTGCAGCCACGTCCACGGCAAGCATTGCGGTGTAGGGACTTTGTTTTCGCTTTCCGACGAGCAGGAAAAAATAACTCTCACCAAGAGTCGAAGATAAATGAGGCTCAGTTGCGCAGTCCAAGCTTGCTCGTGGAAACACCTGCACTGCAGTGGAAACCATAAATGCGCTTGACGTCACGGAGGCGCGAGAGAGGGAGAGCTGCACCCACATGCGGAAGGTTCAGTTTTGCGGGAACTGCCTTTCCTGAGCCGCAGAGCCACTCGTTGCCTGTATTATATATTCATATCAATAACCTATGTGAGCACGCATCCAATTGCCGCAATTACTCGCACAGGACAGGGAGTAGAATAAATCGCACACTGCACTCATTAACAAAACACTTTGTATACTTAATAAAAAATGCAATATCAATATACAATATAATGTATGTAACAGTACACAGGTTAAAATATGTGTGACGTATGTATGTATAAAAACAAGTTGCGGCGACGCATGTAACATCTCGACTAGCTATTCTTAAAAACAGTTGATCAACTACTCTGATCTGTAAATTTAGCTACCTTACATAATATTATTATACTGCATGTGCCGAATAGAGGAGCAGAGCAGAGTCTGTAAAGTATATATACTGCAATTACCTCGCGGTCTCGCGAGTTGGACTCTTGACGCCATATCAGTACGAGTTTACACTTGCAGGTTTTGTTATACTCGGTGAAATAATTGTTAAAGGGCAGAGTAGAAAATAGATAGAATGCGCGTCACGCGAACGAAGACTTGCCGTTTTGAAGCAGTACCTCCAACGGTTCAGCCGCTTCCGCACGCTGCAAAAGACAGGTATACATATATATTATCTGATTGACGTTACCGCAGCAGACAGCTATTGTATAGAGCATTGACTGACCTGTTCCAATTTGGCCGACTTGCGGCGAGTCATTAGTTCCTGCCGCTGGCCCTCTGGAGAAGACATGGTTATGGGGTAGTTGAATACACCCTCGGATGACTTGCCCAAGCCGATGAACAACCAAGTGGTCAGTACGAAGGGCATCGTCCCTACAGGCAGCCCGGTCTGCGAACAAGCATACATCACGTTATATAGTAGACCGATTGCGCAGGTATATACTATTATGTACATACCGGTAGGAAGATGATCTGCAGCACGTGTTGCACGAGGGCCGTGAGGACGATGGCGACGCAGGTGGCGGCGGCCACCTGGCCGTTCATCACCAAGAAACTGCCGCCCAAACTGGCGGCCGTGAGGTAGCCGTTGAAGCCCCAGAGCCCGGCGCGAATCTGTTGGTGAGGAGCTCCGAGCAGAAGGGCTGAAAGGCAGGAGTTTTACAAGCATCTATTTTCGTATGCGCGACGGAGCTGACGTACCGACAAGCGAGGCGCCCAGCGAGCCCAGATATCCGAAGAAGCACGTGATGGGCGAGTAAATTAGGACGGCCAGGTAGACGAGGGCGCCAAAGGCCACGCTCTCCGTGACGAAGAGCTGCGACGCCGAGGCCAGGGAGGCGTGCACCACCTGCATCGAGAGGACATGCATAATAAGTCTCGAGGGTTGCTGCTATACATATGTGTATGCGGCACAGGGAGGCAGAAATAGCCGAGAGTTGCGCGCGAGAGATCGATGCGAGGAGGGGAGGGTTAAGGGGGGCGCGCGGCCTTATCATCCGCGCGGTGCGCAGAACAATGCGTGCGGCTTACCATTCCCCAGTCGGGACTGGCGTTGACATGCGTCGTCGCGTTCTCGACAATGAGCGAGCTCGCCTCCGCCGCTATCGCTCCTGCATTGTCCTGCGGAAAAGAGAACGATATCAGTCTTATTGTTTATACGAATGTGCTCGTTGTATAGGTATATATCTACTTTGACTTTTATTTCGCTCTTGACTCTGCCTCTGATCCACTGATCACTATACTGTAATATTGCGTCAATTCAACTTACCAAACCAGGCGAGCTGGCATTCTGAATAACGCTTGACAGAATGGCCCGTGGATCGGCAGCGTTTTTCAGCGTGAAAAGCAGAATGAGCTCTGCCACGTTGAATGGCATGGTCAAGCAGGGGATTCCGCCGTTTCCGCAAGCTCTCCAAAGGTATGCTCTGTAATGATGGAACATTTATTCAGTCTACAGGCATCGCGCGGAAATTCATCCAACCTAGTCAACTTACATGAAGATTACACCCAGCAGCATCAACAAGCAACTGAACCCGTCGAATCCTCCATAGACGACTGGCACAAAATAATACGAGACTGCGCCGAATATCAGCGGATTAAACACAGTCAGGCCGTTGTCCACATTGACCGAAGGTTCTTGTAATGACTGGAGTTCACACGCATATGTACATGTATATAATTAATATTGCAATTAATTTCGCCAGGTGCTTATAAAAGTGCAATACCTACCATTGATATTAAGTGTCCGAGAAAACCTGTTGCTGAACACACCAGAAATGTTCCAGGAGCTGTTGATACGAGCCCAACCATCAGTATAATGCCAGTAATGGGATTATTTGCGAAGCCGGTCTGAACATAGACGGATTTTCAGCATTATCTTTATCAGATTTCACGATTTCTACATTATGATACATTGATTGGGCAATTTTTCTCTTAATATATCACGGAGAGGTTTTCAACTATAACAGTATCTCGAGTCGTTATCAAAAATTATTGGATTGTATCTCTGGCTATCGAGTATTTGTATTGAGTGATATCTCAAAATCTCGACAAACTTTTTTATCTTGCGAACAAGTGCACGTTGAAATTATTTTATTTTTATTATAATTACCTGGGAAAAGCCGCGTACGAAGGAGACGAGGAGCTTGCACAGTGCCCAGCAGGTGCCTTCCTTTGCAGCCAAGTAGTCGCGCAACGCCGGACAGTCGGCACCGATCGTTGCCCATCGCCTGTTATTGGCCGCGAATTGCTCATCCTCCGCCCTCGGCTGCAAACACACAACACAAGGCAAACTTGACAGAACGCGGGGTTCACGGCTATAGCGCGCGTATATGGCTGCGAGAGAGCCCTGCAAGCATCGCTCTACGGAATAAAAATGCCACGACGGGTTCGGCAGAAATCGATTACTTTAATCTCGCTGAAATACACGATTACGTAAATAGAACGGACTTGTGCGTGCGGGGATACTCTTGGAAAAGCGTGCATGTACTAATTTCCTACTTTTTGACAATAATGAGTAATGCCAGTGCAACGAGCGAATGGATAAAACTATAGAGAGCAGTTTACGAAACCAGATTTTTATGCAAGCGATATGCCTGCTCGGGATCGCCACGGACCGGTTGCAGCTGCACTTCCCCGCTGGACATGGCGACGGCGACGAAAAGGCCCCCTGCTCGACGACTACTGTGTGGCGCGATACCAAGTAGCCTGTGTTTACGGCACGTTATCCCCCTACTCTGCACCCGCCGCCGTCTTTGAGATAGATAGACAGCATACGCTAAACGCAAGAGATAATGTGAACTCGCGTCGCTTGGGCAACTTGCGCTCGCCTTTATCAAATTAAGAGCTTGGCCACACGGGAAGAGCGGGAGAGAGAGAGAGAGAGAGAGAGAGAGAGAGAGCGGACGACGCTTGCGCGCGTCTTGAGCACTCTTACACAATCGTACTAGCTGCAAAATTAATTTCGTCGATAATTGCGCGAGCGGTAAAAAGAAAAAAATTTTAGCACTACTAGCACATAATCATTGCCTTTGTTCAACTTTGTTCAACTTCCAATCAAAAGGTCTTGTTGTCTATAAAAACGTTTTTATTTTCCCAAGTAAAAAATATTTTATACAAGAATTCGCAGGCACGCGACCATTTTTCCGCACATAATACTCCAAGTATAGTAGTAATCGATGCTGATGACACAAGGCAGAGCAAGAGTTTTGTAATTCAACATCGCGAGTAAAAAATAAATAACGAATATCACTCGAGGACATAATTAGGATGTACAACCAACATGGGATCTTCATCCTCATCGCCCTTAACTTTGATGGCATGGTCTGTCAATGGGATTATAATTTGGTCTTGGTAGATCAGCCTCTCGATGATTTTCTCAATGAGGGATTTTCTTTCCAGCAATTCTTCTTCCGAATCAATCTGGTCTTGAATTGTATCGAGGTACCACGCGACTAGTTCAGATTTTTTGGTCCCTGCTTTGATTTCATCTGAAATAATAAACAAGTAAACATTAATACTCGTACTATATCATCTACTCACAACTAATCATAGCTAAACGTACCTTGCGTTTCATATCGCTCCTCTTCGCTTCTCATATATAGCACCAGCATATTAGTAAGACTCTTGTACTCCTCGTAAGACATTGTAAGCTTCTTCTTGGGCTGTTGCTGCTCCTGCTCACTAGGCTCGTCAGCTGTATGTCGAAGCAAGTACAAGATCGTTAATGGAATACATGCGCAAAGTGATGCGGGTATAATCACGCGAAAAAATACACTACTTACAATCACCGTTGTGCGCCTCTCTACCAGTGTCACCGTCCATTCTATTCAATTCTTCCATTCTCGCTGGAGCGGGATGATCTATGTCCATGCCATTTTCACTACTTGAATTGTCCTCGAGGTAAATATCTGGTTGCTCTACTCGGACTATGCTCTTGCTGAGCAAACGACGAGCTTCTTTCACATGTTTTTCAGTTACCTCATCTTGACACTCCAATTTCGCCAAAGCCTCCGCCAGTCGAATCAAACTTTCCAACTGTCTCACGGTGACCCTCCACGTGGATTTCTTACCACCTGATGCCTCCCTCTGTCGGATATCTGTGTACACGTTTATCAGAAGCTCGCCGGCTTGCTGTAGAAAAAAATTTATAAATTTATTATTCTAGTACTTGAGAGAATAGATAATCACTTACAGCATTAATCATGGGCTTAAAGTGCTTGGCAAAGTTTATGTAGCGCAGGATTTCCTGTTGAGTGTAGACCGTTTCAATGGTCACTATGTTGTTACAGTGCAAGTCCAAAATTTTCTTGGCAATAGCGTTATCTATGATTTCGTTACACTCGTCGACCAAAATGAAGAAGAGATCAAATCTAGACATGATGGGTGCAGTCAGGTAAACGTTCTGCTGCAATGACTTGGATCTGTCATAGCAACCACCAATCGGGTTGGCTGCTGCCAGAATTGACGTACGGGCATTCAAGGTTGCTCTAACACCAGCCTAGGAAATATCAAATTCACGATTGCGTTGTTGGTAGAAAAGTTGGTAGAAAAGTCTTAGTAGTACAACAGTTACTTACTTTGGCTATTGAAATGGTCTGCTGTTCCATAGCTTCGTGGATCGCCACTTGATCTTTTGGGTCCATTTTATCGAATTCATCGATGCAACATATTCCATTGTCCGCCAACATCAGCGCTCCAGCCTCAATGACAAAGTCGGAGGATTCCTCATCTCTAACCACCGCAGCTGTAAGACCAGCAGCACTCGAGGCTTTTCCAGAAGTGTAAATAGCCCTTGGTGACAACTCGGCAACTTGCTTGAGAAGCTGGGACTTGGCTGTACTAGGATCTCCAACTATGCAAATGTTGATATCACCGCGCAAAGTCGTTCCTTCGGTTGTGATTTTTGGTACTCCACCAAACAACATTAGCACCACTCCTTTCTTGACTTCGTCATTACCATGTATGGAGGGAAACAAGCTCGATACTAGGTTCTGGTACAGATTTTTATCTTTACTCATTTCGTATATTTTATTCCACTCATCGGTTGTCATTTGCTTCTTCATCATTTCTTGGGATATTTCCTCCATTCCAGTTTCGGTTCCACCAAACTGGCCACAAGAGGATTGCAACATTGAGTAACGATTGAAAAATAGTTTTGAATTATCAAATTACGATAGCTACCCTCAAGCTTGTCGCTGAAATACTGCAGGCAAGAAAAGCCATCCTATAGTTGAGATCTCTCACTCCAAGAGACTTGAGTCCTCTAACGCCTTCGCCTTGATCCCCTTGCTTGTGCCTGGAGCCAAGTTCAGCCTTGGCACCTGGCATGGACAGTACTGCGACATCGGGCACCACAATCAGAGTTCCAGTAAAATCGTATCTATGATTAAAAAATCACTAGTTTTTTATTTTTCATCGGTAACATTTTTACAAGACAAAAAAAACAAACCTGTCCCCAGCTTGCACAGTCTCTACAGTTTCTGCTCTCAAAATGATTTCAAGCGAACGAGGAATGCATCCTCTAGGCAATTCTTCTTGGGTTTCTTGTATTCTGACTTTTTGGAAATCTACAAATTCCGATTTGTCAATGTCTAATATAAATCTCTGTCTATTGCTACACACTGGATTACTACAAATAGTAGGATTGGTGAACTGAAATGAAAAAAAAAAAAAAAAAAAAAGAAATGATAAATCAGCAAACACTAGGCATGCAGCACTGTGCGTAACGGATAGATATTACTTTGAATTGTTGTTCGACGTGCTTGATCTTTGCTCTACAGTCGAGGCAGTCGAATGTTCCATAAACCAATTCTGGATGAACAGGGTGAGTTCGTACAACCTGTCCAGAGATACGAATCAAAGTTCCGATCTTGGAAGTGGTCAGTTCTCTGAGCTTGTGTCTAGTTGGCACATCGATCAAGCTGACGTAGTATTCCTTTTCTTTTGTATGAGGTTCGTGATCTTTCACATAGTTGAACACAGCTTGACAGAGATAAGGGTAAACTCTGAAAAATTACCAATGGCAAACGACAATATTATGTACTTGTAGGTAATCTACGAAACAAGAATACAAACCTGTAATATTCTTCTATTATGGTGGTAGACAAAACTTGATTGTATTTCTCAATGTCCTCAAAAGAAACTTCCAGCGTACTACGATCAGGACTGACCAACTCTTTGGCTGGTTCGAGATACTTGACTTCTCCCTCTTCTTTAAATCTAAATAAATCGAAGGGATCAAGAGCCCGTAAAATTTGTTGAATGAACAAAATAAATTTAACGAAATATACTCACTCCTCGAGGAAGTTCTGAAACAATTTTTGGCACTGTACTCCGACATCATCCCGCACCTTGGCTTGGCGAGTGGGCTGATCGCCTAAATCCATGACTAACTGGGAAAATTGATGTTATTTTTTCTATATGCAACGAGCGTCGGCCTCCAAGTATGATGTGCACAGCTCGTATGCATCAGAGTGTATACTGCTGATGCACAGTGTACGTTTTTGGCGGGAAAACCAATTATTATAATATACCACATATATATATATATATATTGTCTATTAAACTAACCTAACCTAAACGTGTAGACGCACTGCGAGCGCGCATGAGTAAGAGAGCGAAAGAGAGAGAGAGAGAGAGACGGATGTTACGGCGCCAATTTCAAAGTAATATATGGTTTGCGATAAGGTTATTAATCACAAGAAGAAAAGAGACAGTATTATAAAAAAATTAATCCAACAATTTATTGAATATTGTTTGGTATAAAAATAAAACATTCAATAAATCCTGCGTGCTCATCTTATAAATATGTCTGTACAACTTTTGGTCTTTTCTAACTATAATTGTACAATAATATATGTCTCATATTTTATGCATTAAAGGCGAGGCGGCGGTGCTGGTTTACACGTACACATGATCAGCTTTGACATTAGGCTACATATTATATTACACATAATCACCATGTCGGTTTCATGTCACTTTCATCTTTAACACGGCACTTTGCGGAGATGCATGCGCACACAACATATACATATAACTATCATATAAATACTGCTCATCGTCATCGTCGCGTTAAAATAAAAATAAATTACTGTTCGGTAGAAAATTATAGTGATAATGTTACTGCTATATTATTATACAATAGAATTTTAGGCGTCGAGTATATCACGAAAAATGCATCCGAGATCAGCGAACGGCTTTGTTGGGCGTCGTATATCAAACTTGCAGAGTATTTTCTCGATCTGTGTAAGTCAGAAGAAAGATGGCACAGCCGCTAATCACCCCCCAGGTGGAGGAACTCAGGGCAACCGTCGAAAAAACCTGCGCAAGAATTAAGAGAGAGAGAGAGAGAATAATATGATTTATCAGGTATATTTACGAAAAAATGTAGCGCAGCTTACGTGTTTCATGCGCTGAATCCAAGTCAATAAAAATAGGAGGTCCAATTCGATTTTCGCGTAACCAGCGCTACCAGCAGTCATCAGGCGGGACTGACGATCCGTCATGGACGAACTGTCCCAAGCAAGCTGAGTAAAATATAAATCATTATTAATAAATATATAAATACATATACATATATATATATATATATATATATATATATATGTAGTGCGGTGCGATCGAGGCCAGTTTATCGAATTCGCTAGCGTCGGTGTGTCCATTCGTCACACGATAACACGTGCCTCTTGAATTTGTAGGTACTCGGGCCTACTTCCTCGCAGTGCTCTGCTGCTCCGTGCTGCAGTGTTGTGTGAATGCGTGACGCGTGACTATATATCTATATAGGCACAGAGAGCCAGCTGTTTGCGCAACCGAACATCGCGAGGTTTGACGGTTCAAGAGAAGTAAGCGTGTTTTATTCTCACATTGTCACTCGAGTTGTACAGGCTTGCGGGCCCGCTGTACACGAGATAACAGCGCAAATAAAGCGCGAGTTTTGCGCGCACCTTTACGAGAGCGCTACGGCGCTGTGTATAACACCGATAGATTAGGCATTTTTTAAGGCGAGAGGCGCTGGAAAAATGTGCATTATCTGCGCAGCGCTAATCTTTCGGAAAACCGCCTGTGTTATTATATTATCGCAATTGAAAAGAGTGGAAAAGGAAAAAAATTGAAGAAAGATGCATGTAGATTACGGGTTTGATGAGAATGCCGAGGCGGTTTTATACACAGAGATTTACGTAAGCGCGCGCCATTAGCATAAGCGGAATTCCCAAAAATCTTGCCGTTGGCGATTTTTCGCATAGAACAATACCTCGTGGCGCAGCCGTCCGGCGAGCAAGTCGCTGGTGGCGGCGTCAAGGCCGGCGGCACTACTGCCAGTCGTCCCAGTGCTGTTGTGATGATGCCCGCTGCCGATCCTCGTGTCCTGACGCGGCAAGGCTGTCAGCGAGAGCTGCCGCTGCTGCAAGTCGGCCAGCCGGGGCGCGACGTCGAGCACGTGAAAGAGGACAAGGTGCGCCGCGTAGATTGCCAACAGACAGAGGAAGCTGCTGTCCCGTGCGGTGTTGCTGCCGATCATCTCGCGCCCCCGGCTGCTGCTGCTGCTGCTGCTGCTGCTGCGGCTGGACACGAAACACGTTACACGCGTGATGTAATCAGCGACGCTACTCGAGGAATATCCGATTACTCATGCCAAAACCCTTACTTGTCTGTAATGATCGTGTGCGTCATGCTCGGAGCGGCGGAGCTTCTATACTACTGACTCGCTAGCGCTGTCTCTGGCTGATCGCCGCCGCCGCTGCCGCCGCCGCCACCACCACCACGTGCCGGCTTTCGAGCTGCCGAGTGCTGAGGGCGGTTTTTCCGAAACTAGCCAAGCTAAGCCCCCCTCCCCTCGGCAACCTTCCCAGTTGCCCGTCATAGCGCTCCTTTCTAGCAAAGTCTCTCTTTCCGAGCACACGCACTCCTCCCTCCCCTTCCATTTGCCAGTATACGACGTTTACGCTATACGGGCCGTCCACGAGTTTTTCCCTCTCGGAAACGGCAACCGGCCGGACCCCCTCCCCGCCGCCGCGGCGCCGGCCTATTTTTACCGGAGCGGCATTATTTTCAAACTATTTCCAAACTCTACCGACTGGATTTCATTTCCATCCTCTGATGGGATAGCAGCGCGTGTCTCCAACTCGTCTATTGCCGAAATTACGAATATCCTACGCCGCGCGCGCGGCAATAACAAAGGATCGATCGCACCTCGTGATCGGGCGAGCGCGAGTTGATACAATATCAAGTACTATACCTGCTGCTGGCGTAACGGCACCAACGCGGACAAGATAAGTCCTTTAGTCACCGGACTTTTTCGGCGGAAGAAATCGATGCCTCGATCGCGTCATAGTCGCACATTGTAGCATATACACACACACACATATATATATATATATATATATATATGTACATATGCGAATTTATCTTTTTGAGATAATTGATACACATTTGAATTAATGTAGGTCGAAGCTGTTATGGCTTTAGCACTGTACAGTCTGTGCAAACGTATAGCTTACTATACGATATAGACGCACGCGCGTCTGTACTTTTTCGAGTGCGATGCGGAATAGAGGCACGTTTTAGCTGCTCGCGCATTCTTACGTCGCTCTCGTTATGGCTCTCACGCACGCACCGCGAGCACCGCCCACAGCTAGGCCGCGAGCGCGCGTAAAACGCGCGACAAACTCGACGCCCTATATATTATACACATCGCATTCAAATTTTAGCCCGCAAGCTATAACTATAGGTGCGGCAGAGGCTCCAATTGCCTGCGCTGCATCGGTGCGAGCTGGCGATCTAGCCCATGTCTTGGAATTAACGACGTGCCATATCAGGCATGCGTAATGTCGATCGAGCCTCCTATACATGTACTGAATCAAGTATTGAATTTATCCTATGAAAGTATCAAGAACTTACATTAGCGACCTTTCAATTTCGTCGGAATATCTAGCACTATATACACACATATATATATATATACATATATGTGTATATTATGGCGCGGTGCGTGCGAGCGGCGTGACTAGGGGTGAGAAACAGGCATTGACAGCAGCCGAGTTTTGGGCTACTTTTATACATCCTATGTCATTGCGTATGCCCGCAGGCGGTCTTTTTATTACACGATGATAATTAATCGATTTCTAACGCGAATTTTTACGATAATCTGAACCTGACAGAATACAAATTATATTTCATAATTATATCTGAAATTATATCCGATGATAAAATTTTCACTTGCTTTTACTATTTTATTTTGGATTATATATTATATGCAGATGATGCGCATGCGTGATACACATTGATAAAAGTACACGAAAACAACCTGATTATAGTATATAGCATGGAAGGTTTTCAAATGTTGCGCGCCGCGAGTCGATGAAGGATAGCTCGCGCTGTTGTATATGCGTCGTCGGGGGGCAGCAGCATAGCCAGGGAGGAGGCCGAGGACTGCCACTCTCGACTCTGCCCGATATAACCAGACCAGCTGGGCAGCTGCAGAGCTAGGCGAGTTACGTACTGTACAGTAAGAGCTCGGCAGAGGGCGCTGGCATGGCGCCCATCTGCATATCAGAGCAGAGCGGAGCAGCATAGAGCAGCGAGTAGCGAGTAGCGAGCAAATACTTGGGCATCACAATGGAATAGGAAGCTAGCGGCTAGCGCTACGGAGACACTATATAGACTTTGGTATAGGTATATGTATGTGTGTGGACTGTGGACGCAGAGCGCGTAACGGGCAGTGTGTGTCAGAGCTGAACCTGCTGCAGGCACGCGCGACGCCAGGATATGCCTCTGCAGCTGGCTTCTCGTCGCGACGCCGCCGTCGATCGTTCGCATTGACAGCCCCCCTCGCCGTATAACAAAGTGCATTACTGTACCGCAGCAGCGACTACGCGAATTGGCTACCGGATCTGCTCCGTCATCAGCTGTGAGCTCTCTCGCTCTCGCTCTTCAAGAGAGAATTACTCATAGCGCGCGCGCGCGCGCGCAGCAGCAGCACGCAGTGTTACGCCTGTATAGCGCGTACGCGTATAGGTGCTACTATAGCGTACTGTATTACTGTATACATCAGTGCGCTCTGTGCGCGGCCTGTGCTCGTGCGAGAGCGAGAGAGAAAGGGAGGGAGAGCTGGAGAAGAGAACAAGGGAAGAACCTCGTCGGTCGTCGATATGGCGTAGCCTGCCAACAAGCCAGCGCAGTGCCAACGAGAGCGATTCTGCAGTGCTTCGAGCTGATCAGAGCTGAGAGAGAGAGAGAGAGAGAGAGAGAGAGAGAGAGAGAGAGAGCGAGCGAAGGGAAACGAACAAGAGGAAGCGAGTTTTCAAGAGGCGAGTGCATTATCGGCCGCGGTAGCGAGTCGCGCTACGGACGCGTCGCAGCCGTCATCCCATCGCTGCTGTTGTGCATCGCGCGTCATCGTCCTCGTAGCCGCTTGTGTTCTTCGCGTAGGAGCTGCGGTTAGTGCGTGCTGGTGAGTTTCGTGTACTACTGATGTGTTGTTGATCAGCCGTGGCTGCCTCGGGCTATAGAGCCCGCGTAACACGCATACGAGACACAGGTCGGGGCCGTGGGCTGCACCGAGCTCTCTCTCGTTCTGTACAGAGCGCGAGCGGAGAATAGGGGCTGCGTTTTGTTGCTACCTTGTGTGCGCGAGCTGCGCGGGCCAGAACACCTCGCTGCAATCGTGCATCAGCTTCACGTCGTTGCTGCTGCAGCTGCTGCAGCTCTGCCCATCATCCCATCATCGGTCTGTTGTGTCCGACATTCTACACGGTGCTTACAGCCCGCAGCAACGCACGGGAAAAGCGCATTGGAGGAGGACACGCTCACCGTCGTCATCGTCAGGCTGCACGATGATGTTTCCTGATAGCTGTCGTTTCGTCCTCTTTCTTCTGCTGCTCGTACCCTGCATCGAGAGTGGTGAGTTTATCGCTCTTTTTCTCTCTGCCCTGCATTCTGTAGGCTTCTCTCTCTCTCTCTCTCTCTCTCTCTCTCTCTCTCTCTCTTGCTCTCTCCCTATATATTGAGCTACGCGCTTTGTTTCTCTTCGCGGTGCTCCACCTGTCGCCCCGCTGTTTATCAAGAGGAAAAATTGCGGTTTTAGGCCACACTCGATAATGCATTAGTATTCGAGCTAGTACTCGGTGCATACAGGTTGTTGTTGCAATTTTTCCAGTGCAGACATTTGGACCTGCTTGCTGACAACTCAACTTTTATCGCGCTCTTATCGGAAATAATCGCATGGAGGGATCGAGATAAATACGTATGAACGACATGCTGAAATATCTATAGTCTCGTTGGAGAATATATATAACAATCGAATTAATGTCATACAACAACTCAAAATTTTGACGATAACAGCCGGAGAAAGCATAGCTTCTCGAATTGAAAGGTTGAGCGCATAGTAACCGCTTCTCTCCCAGGCGGATTGCCATTTATACGTAGGAGAGATGGGCTGCTAGAGCAAGAGAGAGAGAGAGAGAGAGAGAGAGAGAGAATCGATCGGGCGCCGTCGGTAGCAGCACGCCAGCCTTAGTCCGGTCATCAACTCGAATCAGCGCGCTATCCACGGCTATTCTATGCTACCTCTACTACTTCAACCTACACAATCGCTCATCTCGGTTTCACTTGACTTTTTTAGAGGATTAATTAACGATGTAAAATGTATCCATCATTGCAGCACGACGACTGAACGAGTATATCCGACACTATGAGCCTCTGACCTATGATGCCGGACAAGTTCACCGCAATCACTTGAGGGCGAAGCGTTCACCGACTCGAGACAATGCGATCACACTCAAGTTTCGCGCCCACGGTCGAGATTTTCGATTGAGACTCAAACGCGACCTCAGCACCTTCAGTGACAATCTTGTCATTATTGGACCCACCAGTCGGCGGGAGGATCTTGATATTTCTCACATTTACGAGGGCCATCTCATAGGTATGGAGACAAACTTGTTTTACTTTTTTTGGTACTTTATAGAAAATCGTTAAATGTCAACATCGTTGCTATTATTTTTGCAGGGGAACCTGGCAGTCATGTATTCGGTAGCTTGAGTGACGGAATTTTTCACGGAAAGATAGTATCTCCAAGAGACGGGGCATGGTACGTTGAAAAGTCGCATTACTATTTTGCGCCCCACGAGCGCAACGAAACTCTGCACTCTGTCATTTATCACGAGGAAGACGTTGAGGACCCTTATGAAAGCATTCGAACAGGTACGAGATCCTTATACAGAGATGGTGTGGTGCGTCGTACACGATCTTGATCAACTTGTTTACTCGCACAGGTGACTCCAAAGGTTGCGGCATCACAGACGAGGTGATGGAGTGGATGGAACGGCTGCAGAACTCGGCCGAGCCCGAGACGCCAGCACCGCCGCCGCCGCCGCCGCCGCTGACGATCGAAGAGAATCGTCGCCGTCACCGCCGTGATGTGCCACAGTGGAGCGCCTCCGCAGCAGAGACGCCGGTCCACAAGTACAGCCGGGAAGCTAACTTTGTGGATGAGCTAACAAACAGGGTTAAAGCTATTCGGCCAATAGATGACCCCAAGAAAAAAAACACCTGCTCCTTGTTTATTCAAACAGACCCACTCATTTGGAGGCACATTTTTGAGCAGCTGAATCACGACGAGGACAAGACGCGGGAAGAGATTTTGTCACTAATTGCTCACCACGTAACGGCAGTCAACTACATTTACAGGGATACGAAATTCGATGGGAAGATCGAGCATAGGGACATCAAGTTTGAGGTCCAGAGAATAAAGGTAAACTGGAGAGATTAAAACGCGCGAGCATTATCACAACTATTGTCCTCTTTATTTTCAGATTGACGACGATAGCGCGTGTGGGCAGCCACAGAGTTACGGGGATCAAAACCCATTCTGCATGGAGAACATCGACGTGAGCAATTTTCTGAATCTCCACTCCTTGGGCAATCACGAGGTTTTTTGCTTGGCCTACGTTTTCACCTACAGGTTGGTGTACGCGCGCAAGCGCCAGATTCCGCCCAGAGACTTGTGGAAAATGAAAAAATTGTCTTTGTTTCCGCACAGGGACTTTACCGGGGGAACGCTGGGTTTGGCGTGGGTGGCCTCGGCATCCGGAGCGTCGGGCGGCATCTGCGAAAAGTACAAAACGTACACTGAGACGGTCGGCGGCATGTATCAGTCGACAAAGCGTTCGCTCAATACCGGCATCATCACTTTTGTCAACTATAACAGCCGGGTGCCGCCAAAGGTATCCCAGCTGACTCTTGCTCACGAGATTGGACACAACTTTGGATCTCCGGTAGGCGAGGAATATTTACAGATGACATTAAATGTAGCACACTGGCAATAATCGTGGTTGTTGTTTTGGTAGCACGATTTTCCGGCTGACTGCAAGCCCGGCGGCCTCGACGGCAACTACATAATGTTCGCCTCGGCAACTTCGGGCGACCGGCCGAACAACAGCAAATTCTCCAAATGCAGCATCGGCAATATCAGCAACGTGCTCGACGCCATTGTCGACAACAAGAAGCGCAACTGCTTCAACGTTTCGGAAGGCGCGTTCTGCGGCAATAAGATAGTGGAGGCCGGCGAGGAGTGCGACTGCGGCTACGACAGCAACGAGTGCATCGACAGGTGCTGCTACCCGCGTATTCTCAGCGTCCTCGAGCGCATCAACAACGGATCGGCCAAGGGCTGTACCCGAAAGTACGCCACGCAATGCAGTCCAAGCCAAGGGCCTTGCTGCTCGAGCGATACGTGCACGTTCGTTCCGCTCTCGGCAAAGGTTCAGTGCAGGGCCGAGTCCGACTGCAGCTACAGCTCGGTTTGCAATGGCGCAAGTTCCGAGTGCCCGGCTCCTCAACCCAAGGCCAACAAGACTCGATGCAACGAGGGCACCCAGGTAATGATACTAGCAATAATCGACTATGCCTGTAGCGTGGAGATGCAAGCGCCGACTTTTTTCAGCTCTGTATCAACGGCGAGTGCACGGGTTCCATCTGCCTCGAGTGGAATCTGACCGAGTGCTTCTTGACGAGCAGTGTAATACCAAACATCGACAAGCGCAAGCTCTGCGAATTAGCCTGTCAGAACGGCACGGACGCTTCCACGTGTCGGAGTACCAGTGAGTTTGCTCACCTGGTCAACTTGACCAAGGGTGGCATCAGCTTGCGTCCCGGCTCGCCCTGCGACAACTTTCAAGGATATTGCGACGTCTTTCTCAAATGTCGCGCGGTTGACGCTGAGGGGCCTCTCGCCAGACTGAAAAATATGCTGTTTAACGAGGCCACCCTCACCACGGTCGCTCAGTGGATCACCGAGTATTGGTGGGCCGTGCTCTTGATGAGCATTGCCTTCATCATCTTTATGGGTTTGTTCATCAAGTGCTGCGCTGTACACACGCCGTCGAGTAATCCCAAGAAGCCCCCGGCAAGGCATATCAGCGACACTCTGCGGAGGCCCATGAACACCTTGAGGAGAATGGTAGCGTGACACTGATGAAAAATTTAATCAACACCTAGTAACGCGACATTTTTCCCTCGCAGCGACATCCTCACGGTGGCGGCGGGGCCCGAAGCGTTCCTCCTAGGCAGGGAGCTGGACACGGGCACAGTTCTCGAGGTCCAGGCCATCACGGCGCCAGTGAGGGCCGAGGGGCCCAGTACTATCCGAAAGGTTTGGCATATAACACTCGCTTCTCTCGTGCGCATGTTGCGATACACGAATTTTAAACTTGAAATTTAAACAGGATATCGCTCGGTTCCCACAGCTAGTGCGCCACCAGGTGCATCGGCAAGCGTTCCAGGCGGCTATCCCGGCGGCCGCAATCACGGCGGACATCACCAGCCCGAGCTCTACGCAGGCGCCTACTCGGGCTCAGGTGGAGCGGCGGCGCCTCCTGTCCGCGGCTCAGCCTACGAGATGAGGCACCACAAACTCTGACAAGCCACTTTTGCCTGAGCAGCGCTCGATGACGTTGAAAATGTACAGACCCGCCGGTGATCGTTGCAATAGAGATTCAATGTATTACTTTGGCAGATTTTTTATTCTACGACGACTGCGTCGAAAATATAGTGATAAACCTCTGCGCACAATGCAAAATTAAGTCGAATGATTCAGCGTGCGATTCCAGCCAAATTGAATACAATCTGCCAAAGCGAAGCTGCAGCTACTTTACCAAACTGTCCCTATAGTTATACCTGATTTAGAAGAATGTGCTTTATCGTGTCGTTCAAGATTGTTCTCTCTACTTTAACAGTAACGATACGATGATAATAATAATAATGATAATTACGATAATACAGTAGTAATAACGATTGATAAAAATTTAATGTAATTAATTACACTAGCCAATAATCTTTGGGGGTTCGAGGCGCATTTTTTATATTTTTTAGCGTAACCTTCCAATGACGATTATCTTTAAATCATTTCGATGTTGATACATGTATATCGCTGTTATTTTGAAGGTGACCGTATATAAGTAAGTGTGTATGTGTGTGTGTGTGTGTGTGCGTGCGTGCGTGCGCGCGCGTGTGTGTAGAATTTCGACGGCAATGACGACGCACCCATGTGCGCATACTCGATTGATTGAACTGTGTACATATAGATTGATACAGCATATTTTAAATAAACGACGGAACTTGTTTTTTCTCTAAGAGTGTGTATATTATAGCGAGTGTGTCAACGCGCGTACCTTACATCAGACTGCCAATAGCGTTCACTGCCATGCATCTTGTGGTCCGCGGTATAGCTGGAAAGTAGGCGCATGCACTCTATCAATTGTACATAGAAGAAGGGGGGGAACGGAAATTGAATGATTATATTTTTTCTATCGATCCAAACTAAACACGCTGATATTTCCGCATTCGATTCAATTTTCATTCGACGTACTTGGATATGTGCACCGGGTGGCCTTTGTTTGTGTTTCATTGAATGAGTTTCGCGATACAAATAAACGTGGCACACTGACCAATTGCCGACGAGCGTCGGAATGCATTCCCTGGCGTGTGATTAGGAATGTTATCAATGAAGTATGATTGTGAATATCTTGTGTTACACGCGTTGATGTGATTGCGAAGACGTTGTAAAGAACTAAATAAAGCATACATTTTACATTTACGATTTTATATTCTCTTTCATATATTAAATTTTTGAAGTGAATACTTGTATACGCATCGAAATCAGAATTAAATTTGAAGACGCGTTTGAATTAAGTATTCACTTTTATCGGTTGTCCCCGAGACAGTCCCTTTTTTTGATCTTAGAACCTCCAGAAATCGATGATCCCTATACCTTTGAAAATTCTAAGAACGGCATATATGATTCATTCAAATAATTTATTTATACAAGTGACCAACTATGGTAAAAAAGATATTATATCAAATAGTCAAATGGCAATTACGTATTTGGAATAAATTTATCAAATTATTCTTCAATACGATTCAGAATTTCGTTGTTTTCCTATCGTCATCATTAAGGTCCTTGCCACAGCAACGTGCTCAAACTACGTCAGCGGCTGATGTAAGGTAAAACGCCCAATACCTGGACAGATTTTTGAGGAAATTTTAGAAGCTCATTGCAAAGTATCAAAATCCTTTAACACAATAAAAGTTTCGCTATAAACCTATATAAATTCCGCGAAGCGGTCGCCAACTTACACATAAATGTACGCGCATTTCCAAGTACAACCTGATCTATAATTATGTAGTCCGGCTACTCGGACTTGAATACTGGATGCGCCCGGATGACACCGTCAGCTCGAACTCTCCTCAAAAAATGTATCCAGCGGCCGGACACCACGTCGCTGACTTCCTCGGTCCGGAAGAATGGAAAAACTTCCTGCCAGGGCTACGACTCCCTGCAGGACTCCGGTATCACCGGTGCGCATCAGCCGAAAACTTGCGCGATGCAACAAAAAAACTAATTTTCGGCGTAAGACACTGTTCGGTTTTAAGCAAATATTTCGCTAGACACTTAATTTTACAACTTACCCCGATCTCGGGTTTTTCGTCTGCTAACTACGTCACCAGCGGCTACCTGTGAAGGTGAGCCTAGCCCGTCTGAACTCTCGGGCTGCTCGTGTCGATATGCCGAATTCGCACGGCGTCTGATTGCTCGCAAGCCCACGCACACACATACTCATACACCCATTTCCCTACTCGCTCGCTTTGATTTCCATCTCTAGTCGCGACACTCGCAGAGTGTCGTGACTCGCGCATCGACGCAATGATCTAAAATTTGTCTCGCGGCCGGTGAAACCAACCGTTACAACAACTATTACTTTATGGTAATCGCGTTTTCGGTTATAGTTGATCAATACTAAAAAAATTGCTCTTAGGAGACTCGAGACCGCGATATTTTTTTAGCGCTCATTGTTGCCTCCGCTCTCGCGATGACACCAACAGCAAATCGTCCTAAACGACGATCACAACGGCGAAATGGAAAAATCCGGCATCTTTTTGATCGCATTAAAGAGAATTATTGTTTTTCTAGTTGGACCGTACTTGTACCGTTAATTACATTTTTTTACGTTTTAATATATTTAAGTAATAGACGTGTCGATGCTGCCCATAATCTTGCCACCACCGTATCAACGGAACATCCAGAGGAGTTTAGAAAATGCCGTCGACGCGTCAGAAACATCATCGTCTCTGATAGCGAGAGTCAGGCAGAGTCAGATACGCACGTGGTACGTTACGACGACGACGACGACGACGATTTCGACGAAGAGGACATCAACGTCAACAAGGACAACGACGAAGGTTGCGGCGAGGATGTTCACATAGCGATAATTACGAGGAAGATGATACTGCAGACGATGAGCTGAGAGAGCCGGAGAACAAGCGTAGAAGGAAAAGTTTTGTAAGACCACCACCTGCCAATGATGACAAAGATCACATCATGGTAAATATTTCGCTGTGTCGTATTCGTTTTCTGTGCGTAACACTTAGCGCATCAACTTCTTCGAAACTACTAATTAATTATTTTAATTTAAAAATGCAGCGTCTAGAGTTGGAGCGGCTCGGAGTTAACGACCCGGATATTCGAGACATCGATAAGGACATCGATAGTGTTGTTGTCATCACTTCATGCTTAAGTGCTTTCCGAGCAATGTGAAAATTTCGCCTTGAAGTTGCAAAACGCAAAGAATATCCGACGAATCAATCCAAGACTTTTTCTATACTGGATCCATCCAAAAAATTAACATGGTTCAGCTTTATCATGGGAACGGACACACTTGTTCCTCTGGGGATGAAAAGACATACCCCCGTTCGAAGTATGCACGAGACGTTCGTTAACCAAGTAATCGAATAGCTATTAATGAATGACCGTGTCAAAATTTGGCAATAATAAATGAGTAGATTTTGGTGTGTTCTAGGAGGTAAGAATATTTACTTGAACGTAGAGCAACTACGCCAGTATCTCCAGTCGGCACCGCCGAACAGCTTGGAGAATCAATCCCCGCAATTTCAGCGCCTACTTGTATGGCTGCTGGCGCTGACAACGACGTTGTTGTCATCTCATCAGATGAAGAATCGTCTGGGAGACAAGATGACGACAATTTGGATGCTGAATGGTATTTCTCATCGCCTGAGAGAGATCGCGCTCCATCTCCTTCATTGGCTTCGTGGGTTTGGCTGAATACGGCTGATCCACCGTCACCGTCATCACCGAATCGACCCGAGAGAACAGAGGTTGGGCTTCCCGTCCCGCTCCACACAGCGCCTCTTTCCCCAGAGGTTCCAAACCGGCATTTATTGACGCCATCGCCAGAAGGAGCTTGCACCGTAGTGCCGCCGTCCCCGTCGTCGTCGTCATTGTCTTCGTCGTCGTCGTCCGGTTCAGGGATCTCCGCGAAAGATCTACCATCGCCGACGTGGTGAGTTCGTTTGCGTCTTGCAACTTTGTCATCACGTCTAATGTGATCCATTTGCAGGAACACTGACGTAAGCATATGGTCCGACTTGCTTGGAAGTCCGTCGACTCCGTCGTCCACGGAACCAGTCGACCATGACCATTTGGAAACAGCGGTAGACAATGACGAGGATGCGCCAGAACCTTATCTTTCGCCCTTGTCACCGCCATCTCCACCGACACCTCTCCGTACCCCTCCCACCGTGAGTAAGCTTGTACTTGAGAGATAATCCAGTAACCCAATAACGCAACTATTCTCAACTATTCGTTTTAGGTGGAGGAGAGAGCGGAGAAGGAGCTACCCGAGGCAACCGAAGCAGCCGTAGACAACGACTTGTCACCGGCGCCGCCGCCATCGACATGTACCCCTCAAGAGGAGAGACCTCTCCGTATCCCTCCCATTGTGAGTAAGCTTGTAAGAAACAAAACAAAGCAACAACCCAATAACCTACTCGTTCGTTTTAGGCGGAGGAGAGAGTGGAGAACGAGCTACCCGAGTTGTACGGCGTACCCGTGACTCGGGAGTACTTGAGGGAGAGGGATTTCAGGCGGGATATCGATTTGATATACGTCTTGGCCTCGTCCTTGACGGCCTTCGAAATCAACGACGTCCTGGATCTGCATGTCGGTGGCATCAAGTCCTTCCCGGACAAAAATAAGAAGCAGCTGCGAGCCGTGAGCCAGCTGTACCAACTTGACGCCAAGTTTTACAGCTGGTATCAGTTTAAGCTAGGTGGATGCATGGGCTCGGGCAAAATTTTTGTCCTCTTCGCCGTGCGCAAAGGAACGCCCGTCCGTGACGTGCGAAATAATTTTATGCGGCACGTTTTACGGACGTCCGCGGAAGGCTTGAGTCGCCATTCGAGGAGTGATGCGCACAACATCGCTCACTTCGATGTCGACGATGCGGGTCGAGGTATCAGGCTCCATCACGAAGGTGGCACTTGATCGCTGGCAACGTTGATGGCAAACTCGAGGAGACGAATTTTCTGGCCGTGAACAACATCAAACAGCTGCTGTTTTATTCCGCAGTTCACGGTATACAGAATACCCGGACCCAGCAGCTAGGCGACGCCGCCGAGAGGCTGCTCGGTGGTAGGCTGCAGGTGAATTTGCGGAGCCCGAAAATCGTCCTCATGACCGTTGATGTGTCGGTAAATATCGATTCGCCGGACGGGAAAGCTCTCCTAGTCGATGTGTCACGCATCAGGGAGGAGCTGACCTGCGACGTCATCCGAGAGCCCCTAGTAATCGCAAAGTACGCCAAGTACAATGTACAAGGGCTTGCCCAATTCACGTAAGTTGTTTTTCCAAAAATCGTAACATTCGTTGTGACGTAAGTTTCATGCGTATCCTTTATTTTTCAGATGTCATTCGGCATTTGAATTTGAGGAGCCAACGATCTCGTACATCCAGGCGTACAATCCCAACGCGCACTTGATCAAAGTGAAGCGTATGGGACGCCTGTTGTCTTACATCATTTCTGGAGGCTATGCCCAGACGTAAGATGGATTTTTTTTTACTATAATAATAATAATACTTTTTTGTACTCTAATAATAATAATAATTGCAGATTTTGTGCGAGATTCAAGACCTTGGCCAGGCTTTATCGCGATGCTAGGGGACAGCTTGCCGACCTACGGGCTTTCATCAACAAGCTCCGGCAAGGCGTCGATCTGCGAATAGCTACTAATAAACGACCGGGTCAAAATTTGGCAATAATAAATGAGTAGATTTTGGTGTGTTCTAGGACGTAAAAATATTTACTGAATTATTTAGCTGCAGAAACGTACCTACGTACGTACCACTATCATAGTGTCTAAAGCGGGAGGTAGAAAAGAGGGTTTTTTGGTGATTGGGGCACGGAAAAGCAGGGGCCTTTTGGGTTATATCTACTTTCCACGGGACCTTTAGGGCGATCTTTAGGGCGATCTTTCGAGTTTGATTTTCGGCTAGAAAATGTCAGTATCTCGGTCGGGGAAGTACCTATGCCTATGTAATTTTTCCCGCCCGATCGAATGGCACTATCAATTTTCCCCCCTACCGTCAAGTTTTCGAGATACAGTATACAACTACCTTATAGATAGGATTATACGTATCATGGACTATTGCCTAATTGTCAGTACTCGAAGGGCTTTGCGAATCAATACCCCATACAAGGACTGAGTTGGTATTCAAGAAGCGATGCGCACAACATTGTTACTTTTGATGTCGATGATGCTGGCCGTGGAATAAGAATTTACCATGAGGATTGGCCCTTGGACAGAATCGAGCGGCTTCTGTTTTATTCTTCCGTCCACAACATCCAAAAGACCAGGACGCAGCAGCTGGGAGACGCCGCTGAGAGGCTGCTCGGTGGT
>QLSS01000097.1:6100-20399 GCA_024372645.1 Trichomalopsis sarcophagae
CTTGAGGTATCGGTAAAAAATACCACCGGATTCGTGTTCAACAGCAAGAAATACATAAAAATACTGTCTGTCAATAATTTTCCTCTCGTCCATCACAGGACAAAGCTCTTAAATGCGCGAAAATGCAATTTTTGGGGTGTTTTTGAGGTTAGGGGGAACGCTTGAGGTATCGGTAAAAAATACCGCCGGATTCGTGTTTAGCAGCAAAAAATACATAAAAATACTGTCTGTCAATAATTTTCCTCGCGTCCATCACAGGACAAAGTTCTCAAATGCGCGAAACTGCAATTTTGGGGGTGTTTTTTGAGGTTAGGGGCGAACGCTTGATGTATCGGTAAAATATACCGCCGGATCCGTGTTCAGCAGCAAAAAATACATGATAATAGTTGTTGCCTGGAATTTTTCTGAGCCCCTGTGATTTCTGACAGCCTGATCATTTCGTAAAGTGGTATTTTTTTAAGGTTAGGGGACGTGCTGCTCTGTCTGTAAACGAAATTTCAAAAAAGGCCACGCTCTAATGGAAAGTACATAAAAAATCCTAAATTTTCCATATTTTTAAATATTTTTAGGTCAAAAGGAATTTTGGGTATAGAGGTGTTCCGGTTGACAAAGAACGTCCCATATATATATATATATAAATATATTTATTTATTTTTATATATATATGCGTTTAGTGTACGCGGTTTCCGAGCAATTTTATCCGAGTCGGATTTGTTTTAGTTTTATGCGCGAGAGCGAGAGAGAGAGAGAGAGAGAGAGAGAGAGAGAGAGAGAGAGAGAGAGAGAGAGAGAGTCAACTGCCCGCATTTTTGACTCTGACATGTGCCTTTCGACGCTGCACGCTTCTCTCCGATTCTCGGAATCGGCGCGAGCCTGCACGGCAGGTTGCACTCGCCTGCACTCACGCGCTTTTGTCTCTCTCGCGGCTTTTGCCGATTCCTCTCACTAACCGTACCGTTTTTATTAACTTTTATTTTCGCGACACTAAACTTTTATTCCCGATGCAATGACACTATACACTCCCGGAAATTAGCCAGAGAGAAATTGCTCTTTTTAACTTCCGCAACACCCTATACAAAGCTGTACTTTTTCCTCTGAATTTTCGATTTGCCTCTGAAGTGCTTTTTTTCTTGGTCCCTCCTCTTGATTTGCGAGCTGGCTCACAACCTGTTAAAGTGATAATCGCTGGGGTGAAGGATGGACGCGAAGAAATACAAGACTCAATTATAAGTTTGATTTATTATAAGTTGACACTGAAATAATGGATCTCGGGCGACGGAGCTGTTGATTCAAAGGTAGTCTGCGGGAGAGTGGTCAGAGATTAGAGGAGAGATTGCCGATGAGCATGGGCGAAAGCGTGCCGTGCGATATACAGTCGTAAGCTAGCGCCGCCCTGCGGTTTTCGCTCCGAACTATACGCATCTAGAAGCAGCGGAGGAGAAGTAGGGGCGGCCGTACGCAACTAGCTTCCCCACCAGCAGCAGCGGGAAGGGGGAAGTAGAGAGTACACAATCACATCGCGGGCCGCGGCGCGGCAGAGCATATAGGAGAAATAATATAAGCGGCCGTAACTGTCAAGGATTTGGGCTTACGCGATGAATATGATCCATAAACAATTAACTCTAAGCACTTAAGGTCAGTGGCCATGATTGTCTTTATGAAATCAACCCTCATAATTAAAAACTTTAATTTTTTAAACGTAAGACGGATTATGGTTAAACCGACACAAACACGTTAAGCTTAAGTTTAAACAAAGCTAAATTAAACTAACAAGCCACCCCAGCCACCCAATAAACATATGCTACTTTCAGTTTTCATAGAACAACGACGATCGTGGCGGCGCGGTCTATGTTGTTGCTTGGTGTTTATATGCACTCAAGTTCGTGTCCGAGGTTCGGCAAATTTTTTTATTTATTTTTATTTGCTTATAAAATATTTATAATGCGTAAAAACAATAAGAAATATTATTATTCTTTTAGTACGTAGGGGACGTACAATGTGTAACTACAGTTATTTATAGTTTTATGGGTAACGAAAAAATACAATTTTAAATAAATTTATATTACTTTATCAGTACGATAACCTTTTTACAATTACATAAAAACGAAAAAATTAAGTTTAAACTTAAATAAAATTAAATTAAACTAAAAAGCCACCCCAGCCTTCCGATAAACATATGCTACTTTCAGTTTTTCTTCGTCAATGATCATTGTGGCGGTGTGGTCTACGTTGTTGCTTGGTATTTTTATGCACTCGCGTTCTTATTCAATTATATTTCAATTTAGGAAAGTATATGGCGGGCTTGCAATAAATATAGGTATAATTTACTTCTTGAATTATAGGAATACAAATTAATAATTTTTTTTAATATCAATGTATTTTATAAAACGTTATCGTACTAATAAGATAATTTAAATTTATTTAAAATTGTATTATATATTTTATAAGCAAGTAGAAAAAAAAATTTGCCGAGACTTGGACTCGAACCCGAGTGCATAAGAATAGCAAGCAACGACGTAGACCACGCCGCCACGATTGTCGTTGGTGTATGAAAATTGAAAGTAGCTTATGTTTATCGGGAGGCTGGGATGGCTTATTAGTTTAATTTAGCTTTGTTTAAGCTTAAGCTTAACTTGTTTGTGTCGGTTTAACCCCCTCTAAAAAATTAAAGTTCTCAATCATGAGATTTGAAAAGTTTTAGATTCTAATTTTTTTACACTTATGTTTTTGTTTAAAGATTCTTTTTATTCCAATAATATGCCCGAATAGTTTTTGTCGTTGGTTGAAACTACCGCGAGGTGTGGATGCGCAAATTCGACAGTCGCCGTTTGTCACTTTTCTTCCGCCGCATCAGTGGCGGACGGCGGTGGACCTAAGAATATATAGCGCCTCTCCCTTCTCCTCCACTGTCGCTGGATGCGTATACTTCCCCTACGCTCCTTTTCTAGATGCGTATAGTTCGATTGCAGGCCGCAAGTGGCGTCATGATCGAATTCGGCACTCATTTTTAACACGGCATCGGCAATCTCTCCTCTAATCTCTGGAGTGGTGAGAGCTCGAGCTCGGACAAGCGAGCACACGTTACGAAGTAACTTCGTTAGATGACAGCAGTTGTGCGCAGTGGACTTGACTCTAATCAGGTGACTCGAAGACTCGCCAACACACACACACGCGCGCGCGCGCTCGCACACACACACACACACACACACACACATATTTATCTTATATAGTTGTTTTAGATATACTCCCCCACGCATCCCTCCCACAGTGCCCCCCCCCCCACCAAATAACGTAAATATCATTCATTTTTATGTTATTTTTGAAAAAATGAAAGCCCTCCCCACGCCCCCCCACCACTGAGCTCCCCCGCACCCCCCACCAAATAACGTAAAAATTGTGTGTACACACAAATCAAGAAGACTGTAGAGAAGGAGAGTCAACGAAATAGGAATTTAGAGTCAGAAAATACTGAAAACTTTTTCAGACACATGCCGCCGCGTGGTGGCGCTTCAAACAGAAGTCTTCTGGTGACGTCACTCGCGCATGCGTAGATGCGGCTAACTGGGAAATTAAATTTTGTTATGAAAATAAATAGTCTCTGTGAACCTTACAAGAATAAAAAATTAACGATACATAAAAATTGCCGAATAAATATGTTGACAATCAATGTATTTATTCGTTAGTCTAGTCACTGGTCATACATTTCGTGGCTATTTTTGGCCCCGATATATTCAAATTTAAGTTTTCTAAACGTAATTTTGGTTGCTAAATCTTAGCTCATTTAGTTAATTTTGGAAGTGAATACTTCTATAGGCTCGCTAGGTACACATTTTTACCGGGGAGTGAATCGAGAAAAAACCGACCGTCACGCAGTTATACCGAACGGCAGAAAGTATTGAAGTTAATTTAAAACCAACAAAACATAAATTTAAATGATGAATTTAAAGCGTCAGATAAAAAACATTAGCACGTGAATTGTGAGTTACGGTGCTTACTATGATCAAATATTCATTTTATATTTAATACTTTTGTACATTCATTTAAATAATACACCAAGTAATAAATAACAACTAGTTTTAAAATTAAAACCCCAACCAAAACTGGGGGGTTGGCGAGCGAAGCGAGCAGGGGGGCGAAGCCCCACTCTAGTATATATATATATATATATTAAATTTGATGACACATTGTTTAATAATTTGTAATGCGGGCGTTAATATTAAAAATGTTACATTTAATAATTAACGACACAAAACAGGCAAGAAACAAGATCAGATCTGCACAGATGATTATTCGCTTCCCTTTTATCCGGACCAAATCTGCAGGTTACGCGTTAGGATATGCGTGAATACATAAAGCAGTCATCATTTTTCATTCACATCAAACAGATATCTTAAAAAATAATATCATATCTGAACAGATGATTATTCGCAGCATCCCTTATATCTGGCCCGAATCTCAAGGTCACTAATACTAATGATGTACGTAAAACATACATTTGTATCTATGTGGCGCATATGATTGAAAAAATAATTCATATTATAAATACAAATAAACATATTTGCCATAATTCTCTGAAAAGATTATTATTTACAGAATCCGACACATCTGGACCAATCTTACTGCGTTTTTGATATATGTATACATATTCTTTTTTTCTAATCAACTACCAAAATAAATCACATAAATACAAATATTTATCATTATTTTATACCTATATATAATTTATGTGAAATGTTTCATGACCCGGTCACTTTTTGTGAATCATTCTTCATCGAAAAAGTGTACTTATATGATCGCTTTACAACATTTGAATGAAAAGATCAGTATATGCTAAAGCAACAATACACAGATTTACTCTGCAGAAGAAAAGTAAATTACAAGTCACTAATTAATTATCTTGCTTAGATGTACTAAAGCAATCATACTCACTCAGGCACATGCACTCTTTGCAAATGTACTCTAGAAAAATGGCCAAACGTTAAATCGCAACAACGTTATTCAGCGCCCGGGAAACGAAAACAGAAAAATATTATTTATTTATTTACAGAGATAAGTTATTTGAATAAACTTTTCAGGTGTCATCTGCGCGTGAGACGCTTAGTCGATAGGGATAAATGAACATATTGGATTCTGTCTTTTATGAGCGAAAAGCGGATTATATTTTTGGGTACTAGCTCGTAGCACCCAATTTTGATTTTGATATTTCTCGAAAACGCGAATACGCGCAAACAATAGTTACGGAGGTTTTCTTTATAATTTTGAATGCGCAGACGATTAAAAGAACTAAATTATTATGAAGTTAAAATTATTAATTTTGGGTGCCAACTTCCTAGACTTAGCGCCACCAAAAGACTAAACTCACAGCTGGTTGCTCCCAAGTCCCACGTATGGTATGGCATTGTTATTTGTTGGACTGTTGCCGGTTGCGCGCTTGAAAAGTTTTTCGTATTTTGATCGGCCTATTTTCGTCACTATACTATACTGTTTTAAACAAAATATTATTAATTATATCAGTAATCATCAATAAAATAGTCATCTTTAAGATAGTAATTCAATTCAGAATCATTAAAGTATGTATGCAACAAACTTATTTTCTATAAACAATAAAACATTTTAATTATATATCAAGTAAGCAATATTTAGCTTAAATATTTTTAGTAACCTTTTTTTCGTTATAATTTATATGAAATTTAATCATCAATTATTGCTTTAAGTAACTGATCATTTCGTCAGAAATTCATATCTTCATATCTATCATTATAAGAAGTCGAAAAATTCGACAATTTGGTACTTTTCCCTGTGGTAAAAAGTGTTCCATTATGTGTCAAGAACATGCTGATATATATGCCTGAAATATAACAAAATATGTCACATTGGGATCGCAAGGAACTCCCATTGTATATTTCTTCTTTTTTTTACTTATTCCTAATTATAAATAGTTAATAGAGATTGATTAAATTATTAATTGAATTCTAAGCTATATCTGAATCCCATTTTTTACATAAGAACTTGATTAAAATCGATAGAATTAATAAGAATCAATGAAATTTGTATACAAAAACGGACTAGAAAAGGTAATAGAAACTAATGTTTGATATTAACCATTGACTTTAATTCTTGTTTTTCGTATTAAAATCCATTGACTCCTGTCGATTCTAATCAATTTTAATAGAGCCCTTATATAGAAAAAATAGGATTAAAAATTAGCATAGAATTTGTTGATAATTTAATCGATCTATATTGATTTTTTTTCCAGGGTTCTTCTTGGCTCACTTCTTTTTACAAAAGAGTGTGCAGTGTCCCTTTTTAAAAAAGAGTGTATATGCGAAATAAAATCTAGTGTATGAAAAACAACACCCGATTTTCCAGAAAATTTTCACGTAAGTATGCTAAATGTCATTGCTTGCAAGCTAAAGTTTTTTTCTTGTGTATGCTAAAAATAACTTTTTGTACAAGCTGTACAAGATATAATTTTATTTTAGTGCTTCGCATATGTTATAGAAGTCTTTTTGCGTACTTTAAAACCATCATATGTAGGTACATACAAGTACATACAATATTTAAAAAAAATGAAGTAAACAGCACGAGAGCAAAACACCAGGTGATTGCAGCACAAGTTCTACTCATCATTGCCAATAAAATATGAAAAAGAAGAAGCAAAAGAGCAGCGGAGCGAGAACGCGTCAAAAGTGAGGTTAACTGCGATTAAATTTTGAATCCTGGTTATTATTGTATAGTAGTTTAGATTGGTAACAGTGAGGAGTTTATATCCTAGCAAGGCAATATAATAATATTGAAAAGGTGTTTGAATGAGAAGTAGAAATTGCTGCTTATGAAAAATATTCATTTGTAAAAGTTTTGCGTAAATACATCTTTATTAGAGAGAAGAAAATACAGTGAGAGTAAATTTTTTTTTAAACAAATAGAATTAATAAAATTTCTATGTAGTAATATGATAAGTAATATATGCTACTACTGTCTAAATCTTTTTACTACATTGAAAATTTTATGCACTTGTTGCAGAATCATGATTGATTTTTATTTATTGGGAATGGCATTATGTTTTCTAATACACATCTATCCAAATGAAACTTTATCACTTCAAAAAGCTATTTTGTTTTTGTTTTGCCAAGCATCTTCCTTCATTCTTAAAAGTTCTAATCAGTTTTTAAATGTTGTTTTCGTAACTATACTTCCCAGATGAGCTGTGTTACCATCAGTAATTTCTTTCATTACTTTTGGCCTTTCTTGCACAATTTTTGATTCCTCAAATTTTATGCAGTGAGTAAGTTTTAGATAACAAAGTATCAGATTGTCGTATAATTTGGGGCAATCAAAAAGTTTGATTATCATTTCATGATGAAGAATTCGATAAATTTATTTGATGTTATAAATGGTTCTCATTCCTCCATTGTCTGTGACATAAATCGGCATCATAAAGAGATTGTACTTTAAAGTACTGCTTTACTGCAAATAATTTTATTTATTTATTAGAACCCAAATGCATAAGCCTTTATAAGGCTTCCAGCATTTTCCTTCCTTAGCATTTTATTATTTATACGTTTTTCTGAACCAAAAAAATGTGAACATCATAAAAGTTTACAAGTGTCACGCCTCAAATTGCACCAGAAAATCAGTGGATATTGACGTAGCTCTACATAAAACCCTGAAAGATCCTGATATTAGATAACAATGGATCTAATACTCTAACCAAAACATTTATCTGCAGCTGTGATCGCTTAAAAAAAAGTGATTATGTTCCAAGTAAGGATTATTATTGTATAATTTGTAATCTCTAAAAAAAATTAATTTTTAAAAAGGTAAAAGGTTATTCGAGAATGATATATTCTGCAACGAAATTACAGATAGAAAAGAACTAAGATCAATCAAACAAAGTCAACTTCGTTATACTTATTATATTACATTACATATTTATTATATTACAACTCTCAAGATAATTACTATGTAACTTCCCTGGTAAAAATAACTTATTAAATCCGATTCAAAAGGTAATTGGTTTTAATTGGATTTCTTAATTGGAAATTATTCAATTAAAACCAATTTAATCAATTAAAATCCATTTAATGTGATTATAACTTTTAGTCGGTTTTAATCGGATTCAATCAGTTGTATTTTTCAACAAATTAACATTTTATTTAAAAACACAACTGTTTAAATCCGATTAAGACCGACTAAAACTTATAATCAGATTAAATAAATTTGAATCGATTAAATTGGTTTTAATTGGATAATTTCCGATTAAGAAATCCAATTAAACCCTATTATCTTTCGAATCGGATTTAATAAGTTATTTTTACCAGGGTTGCCATGCCCGTTTCATTGTACTTATGGTGTTTGTATGTCGTTCTAATACATAAAAATAAAATTTTAGTTGTTCACCAATAAACAAAATTAAACTGGCATGGCAAGTTATGTAGTAATTATCTTGAGAGTTGTAATATAATAAATATAATCCAGTTGACTTTGTTTGATTGAACTCAGTTCTTTTCTATCTATAATTTCGTTGCAGAATATATCAAACTCGCCTAACCTTTTACTTTTAAAAGTTAATTTTTTTTACAGATTTCAATCCTTTATAGTTAATTTTTATGATTATTTTATATTCAACGTCGTAAAAATAAAATATAAGCATCTTTAGCACTTTTCGACCAAAGCTTTTTTGTAACATTTTTATCACTAATATGAAATCACTGGCTGTTCTAATATACACCACCCTTGAATTATTTCTACATTTCGACACCAAAAACCACGAAGCGCACCACCCAGACCTCGTCATCGGCCACCCTGTACACCTGGACACCGCGTTCAAACGATTTTTACACTTAGACAGCAAAAAGCACGGAGCAAACTACCTAGACGTCCTCATCGTCCACCCTGTACCTCTAGACACCTTTCTCTAATGATTTTTACACCCGGACACAAAAAACCACGGAGCCCGCCACCTAGACATCGTCATCGGCCATCCTGTACACTTAGACATCGCCCTCGTATGATTTATTTACCTATACACCAAAAACCATGGAGCGTACGACCTAGACATCGTCATCGGCCACCCTGTACACCTAGACACCGTACTTGAATGAATTTATACCGCTGACACCGAAAACAACCTGAACCTTGTCATCGGCTACCCTGGCAAGCTAGTTACTGTTACTGCCACGGAACGCAAAGTATCCACCGGCAACCTCTTAATTCTAAATATCGTAATATATTATTATATTTTCTTAAAAAAGCAATTCCCATCTGTATATAGCTGTGCGGCCAACTTCACGGTTCTAACACTTTTTGCGGCTAACTTAACGGTCCTAATACATTTCGGGCTGAAGGATAAAAACGTGATTTTAGCATGTTATAAATTGTAATAAATTATAATTAAACGTAAAAAATGTAAGAAAACGTAAGAAAATGTACCGCGAGTAGTACATGCGGGGACTAATATGATCTAAATGGCGATAACAAAAGAAACTCTAGTTATTCTTTAGTACAAACATACATTATTTTATAAATATTAGAACTTCTCTCCATAATGTTAAATTAGTTTGAATAGGAAGAAACGTGGGAGGATAACCCTTGGTTTTTCAGAAAATAAATAAACAAACTATTAGTGTATAAACATTGGCAACATTTCGTCCAGGGTGAGGACCTCTTCAAGCAATAATAATAAACTATATAATATCACAAACCGAGATGAAAACGTCAAATGACTGAGACGCGGTTTGTGATATTATATAGTTTATTATTATGGCTTGAAGAGGTCCTCACCCTGGACGAAACGTTGCCAATGTTTATACACTAATAGTTTGTTTGTTTATTTTCTGAAAACCCAAGGGTTATCCTCCCACGTTTCTTCCTATTCAAACTAATTTATACTTTATTTTATAAAAATTATCCTGATATTTTTCTCTAACGAAGTTGTACTTTATATCGATATATTTCGTACGACAATGGAACTGGGGATTCTTAATTATTTTTATCGTGCTTTGATTATCAATATAAAGGACAAGTGTTTTTATTTTACATGTGATTAATTTGTGAAACTATCTATCTGGCCATATTATTTCTTGAACAGCGCCGCTAGCAGTTATAAACTCTGATTTGGTCGTGGAAATAGCAACTGTTTGCTGTTTTCGAGAAATCCGTGAAATTAAATCGCTTCTTAGTTTTATGATATACTCTGACCTGGATTTTCTCGTATCATAGTCACCTGCGAAATCAGTGTCACTATATGCTACCATATTTACTTTTTTGCTAGTGCAATTTTGCCCATAAAGGAATTCGTAGGCTGATGTTCCCTTTATGTATTTTAATATGCGTTTAACGCCATTCCAGTGGGCTTTTTATGGTTCTTCAGCATATCTACTAAAAACTCCCACTGAATAAGAAATATTCGGTCTACTTATCATTGCGAGAAACATCAAGCTACAGATTGCTTCTTTATATGGGACATTAGTCATTGTTTTATCGTTTTCAAAAGATTCTAACTTTGATTGTGTCTCAAACGGTACACTGATTTCATGAGATTCTGTGATGTTGAATTTTTGAATGACTTCAGAGATATTGTTTTTAATTAATGAACAAATTACCATTTGGCATGTGAACAATCTCTATTCCCAAGAATTTGTTTAATTCACTGACGGTTACTTTCCGATTCGCTCTTAAGTGACTTAATAGATTATCGATTCGCTTTACATTTTTATAGGCCATCGTCAACATCTATTGCTAATATTAACTTGTCTCTAGAATCTTGGCTTACAAATACGCATGGGTCAGCCTTTGTCCAATACAAATCGAATGATTCGAGGCACTTTACAAATTTATCGTTCCAGCATTTTCCTGCTTTCTTCAGCCCGTACAAACTTTTGTTTAATTTACATACCTCAGTTCCATTATTATTTGAAAAACCTTCCTGTTGATACATATACAGGGTGTCCCATTTTAACTTAGACAGATGAATAACATGATAAATTGCAATCTAATCAAAAAATGTTTCAGACAAAAGTTGTTGGGCATTGAGAGGCTGACCCTTCTGTGACCTTGAATATGTCCTTGAACTTCATTTTCAAGGTCATTTGAAGGTCAACTTTTGTTTTTTGAATATAACCCCCTATTTTTGACCTCGCATGCGAAAAGAGCGCGAAGTTTTACGTCCAGATGAGCTTTCTCGTTAATGGTCAAAGTAAACTATACAATTAATTTCAAGGTCAAATTTTTGTTTGAGGCATATAGCTTACAAATACTACATCAGTGACCATGTTCAATGATATAATATGTACTTTTATTGTGGACAACTAAAGGACAACGTAATACATCTACTTAAGAAATGCAAACCTTGCCCCTAGGTACAAGTCAACACAGAATCAAACACTTATTGATAAGGAGACCCCCTTTCTGCGATGCTTACAAGTGCATATTTTCATGAAACTTGTAAGCACCCCCGGAGTCGACGACGAGGACGTAGGGGGTCTCCCGGCTCTATTTCTTTGGCCCTAAAAAAGGCCGATTTGTGGTTGTGTTGCTCTCCAAAGAGGAAGCCAATTAAGATCATGTTGTAACCCAGCCAGTTAAGGCAAGATCGTGTCGTGACCCAGCCAGTGAAGGCAAGATCGTGTAGTGACCCACCCAGTTAAGGCCAGATCGTGTAGTGACCCAGTCACTTAAGGTAATATCACATTGTTATCATCTCTCTCCGCATGACGTAGATGCTTAAAGTGTGCACCATTATTTTCTAAGCACAATAGTAATCGACGGCAAAAATTATGTTGTACATTTCTAAGCATTTGGAGGGTTATCGCTCCACAAGCTCTTCTTATTCTATCCATCATATTCAGTCTTGTCGTTGGAGCTTCACTATACACAAAATCTTTTACGTATCCCCATAAAAAACAAATCTAGCGGGTTCAGATCTGGTGATCTAGGGGTCCACAAAACTGGTCCACCTCGTCCTATCCATCGATTTGGAAATTGTTGATTCAAAAATGTCCGTACAATACGAGTATAATGAGCCGGAGCACCATCTTGTTGATACCATAAGTTTAGTCTTATTGCAAGAGGAATATTCTCTAAGTATCCTGGCAAATCATTTTCTAAAAATTCTAAATACATTTGACCATTAATGATATATTCAAAAAAATGTGGTCCAATTACTTGGCCATTGCAAATACCGACCCATACNGGGGTCTCCCGGCTCCATTTCTTTGGCCCTAAAAAGGGCCGATTTGTGGTTGTGTTGCTCTCCAAAGAGGAAGCCAATTAAGATCATGTTGTAACCCAGCCAGTTAAGGCAAGATCGTGTAGTGACCCAGTCACTTAAGGCAATATCACATTGTTATCAGCTCTCTCCGCATGAAGTAGATGCTCAAAGTGTGCACCATTATTTTCTAAGCACAACAGTAATCGACGGCGAAAATTATGTTGTACATTTCTAAGCATTTGGAGGGTTATCGCTCCACAAGCTCTTCTTATTCTATCCATCATATTCAGTCTTGTCGTTGGAGCTTCACTATACACAAAATCTTTTACGTATCCCCATAAAAAACAAATCTAGCGGGTTCAGATCTGGTGATCTAGGGGTCCACAAAACTGGTCCACCTCGTCCTATCCATCGATTTGGAAATTGTTGATTCAAAAATGTCCGTACAATACGAGTATAATGAGCCGGAGCACCATCTTGTTGATACCATAAGTTTAGTCTTATTGCAAGAGGAATATTCTCTAAGTATCCTGGCAAATCATTTTCTAAAAATTCTAAATACATTTGACCATTAATGATATATTCAAAAAAATGTGGTCCAATTACTTGGCCATTGCAAATACCGACCCATACTTGTAAACTCCAACGATGTTGATTAAGCACCTCACGATACCAATGTGGATTTTCTGGTGACCAATAATGGCAATTATGCCTATTGAGACTAACATATACCATCTACAAAAATGTACTCTGAGTTCGTAATCAGCCTCACTTAATTCCTGTACCAAAGTAATGTGATACGGATGGTAATAGACTGATCGTAAAACAATCTGTGAGCTGTATTTCGAGGGACTCCCAATTTCCGTTCTATTTGACAAGTACTAATACGGGGATTTTGGTGAACCATAGCCAAAACTGCAAGCAACCTAGGGTCGTTATTATTCTGAAGCCTATTTCTCTGTCTTTGGCGATGCAGTGGATTATTGCGAGATCTTCTTTCGATGTTTATCACTTGTTGAGCAGTAGGATGGCGGCGATTTGGAAACCACTTCGCATAAGTTTGGGCAGTAAGTCTGTAATTCCATCCACATTCACCGAAAGTTATAAGAATATCGACTACTTCATTAGGCGTATAATTTGCCATTGCAATGACAAGAATTTTATCAGATTAATTAATGTTCAGTTACAAATGTGCAAAAAAATACATAAAATCTAGTGAATTAGGATACTAGGATACTACTCTTAATGGATACAATATTGGAGAGATACAATAACAAAAGGTGTAAGCACCTTAAGTATGTAAAGCGATCATAGACGAATAAAAAGAATACTGTGGGGTCAGAGTTTGAATATAAAGTTCACGTATTCAAAAGTCGATAAATAAATAAAAAATACTACTTCGGTGTCATTTTGTAATTTCAATATGAAACAATCTACTATGATTTTTTACATAAACACAAGACTGCTGCTTCATTTAAAGTCGATCTGTGGAATTTTAACATTCGGGGTCATGGTCAATCTCAGAAAAAGTTCACATCGTCTCCTATAGCGAAAGCTTATCTGGGCGTGAAACTTCGCGTTCTTTCAGAATCCGAAGTTGAAAACACAGAACATGTTCAAGGTCATGGGAGGGTCAACACTTTGATACCCAATAACTATTGTCTGAGGACAGTTTTTGAAAAACCCGGATTTACCAGCTTAATGCCCCAAACAGAAATTTNATGTTTATCACTTGTTGAGCAGTAGGATGGCGGCGATTTGGAAACCGCTCCGCATAAGTTTGGGCAGTAAGTCTGTAATTCCTACCACATTCACCGAAAGTTATAAGAATATCGACTACTTCATTAGGCGTATAATTTGCCATTGCAATGACAAGAATTTTATCAGATTAATTAATGTTCAATTACAAATGTGCAAAAAAATACATAAAATCTAGTGAATTAGGATACTAGGATACTACACTAAATGGATACAATATTGGAGAGATACAACAACAAAAGGTGTAAGCCTTTAACACCTTAAGTACACCTTAAGTACACCTTAAGTATGTAAAGCGACCCTAGACGAATAAAAAAAATACTGTGGGGT
>QLSS01000097.1:20429-33335 GCA_024372645.1 Trichomalopsis sarcophagae
TTGTAAACTCCAACGATGTTGATTAAGCACCTCACGATACCAATGTGGATTTTCTGGTGACCAATAATGGCAATTATGCCTATTGAGACTACCATATACCATCTACAAAAATGTACTCTGAGTTCGTAATCAGCCTCACTTAATTCCTGTACCAAAGTAATGTGATACGGATGGTAATGGACTGATCGTAACAATCTGTGAGCTGTATTTCGAGGGACTCCCAATTTCCGTTCTATTTGACAAGTACTAATACGGGGATTTTGGTGAACCATAGCCAAAACTGCAAGCAACCTAGGGTCGTTATTATTCTGAAGCCTATTTCTCTGTCTTTGGCGATGCAGTGGATTATTGCGAGATCTTCTTTCGATGTTTATCACTTGTTGAGCAGTAGGATGGCGGCAATTTGGAAACCGCTCCGCATAAGTTTGGGCAGTAAGTCTGTAATTCCTTCCACATTCACCGAAAGTTATAAGAATATCGACTACTTCATTAGGCGTATAATTTGCCATTGCAATGACAAGAATTTTATCAGATTAATTAATGTTCAATTACAAATGTGCAAAAAATACATAAAATCTAGTTAATTAAGATACTAGGATACTACACTAAATGGATACAATATTGGAGAGATACAACAACAAAAGGTGTAAGCCTTTAACACCTTAAGTACACCTTAAGTACACCTTAAGTATGTAAAGCGACCCTAGACGAATAAAAAAAATACTGTGGGGTCAGAGTTTGAATAAAAAGTTCACGTATTCAAAAGTCGATAAATAAATAAAAAATACTACTTCGGTGTCATTTTGTAATTTCAATATGAAACAATCTACTATGATTTTTTACATAAACACAAGACTGCTGCTTCATTTAAAGTCGATCTGTGGAATTTTAACATTCGGGGTCATGGTCAATCTCAGAAACAGTTCACATCGTCTCCTATAGCGAAAGCTTATCTGGGCGTGAAACTTCGCGTTCTTTCAGAATCCGAAGTTGAAAACACAGAACATGTTCAAGGACATGGGAGGGTCAACACTTTGACCCTCCCATGACCAATAACTATTGTATGAGGACAGTTTTTGAAAAACTCGGATTTACCAGCTTAATGCCCCAAACAGAAATTTGACCTTGAAATGACTTGTAGAGTTTACTTTGACCCCTAACGAAAAAGCTCATCTGGACGTAAAACTTCGCGCTCTTTTCGCATGCGAGGTCAAAAATAGGGGGTTATATTCAAAAAACAAAAGTTGACCTTCAAATGACCTTGAAAATGAAGTTCAAGGACATATTCAAGGTCACAGAAGGGTCAGCCTCTCAATGCCCAACAACTTTTGTCTGAAACATTTTTTGATTAGATTGCAATTTATCATGTTATTCATCTGTCTAAGTTAAAATGGGACACCCTGTATATTGTCTCATGCAAATCGCCGTTAAGATACGCTGCTTTTACATCGATTTATTTCAGGAATATTTTGTGGCTAGCAGCTACAGACAAAAGTGCTCTGATTGAGTCATAGCGTGCGACGGGACTGAAAGTATCATCGAAGTCTATGCCTGGACGTTGTGCACAACTTTTTACTACGAGACTGGCTTTAAAACGCTTAGAATTATTTTCCTTTCCATCTTTTATTTTGTAGACCCATTTATTGTTACGACGCGCGGAGCTTGACCCAGTTGCCAAATTTGATTTTCTATAAGAAAATCGAACTCTTCCTTCAAGGCTTTTTGCCATTCTGTTGAATTTTCGCCGTTAATTGCTTCATTGTACGCAATAGGTTCACACGTCTGAGAAACGAATAATTCCTCAATACAAATGTTGTTTTCTAGAAAAAAATAGTCGGTCACACACAATCCGCACAAATGCACGCACACTACGCAACGCACGGAGATACAAATAAAGAGTGTCTATCGTCCTGAAAAGGACGACTCTAATTGCACGCAATTACAAAGCAGGCTTTCGCAATCGCTAGAAACAAAAGCGCAAAGTTGACTGACAACTCGAGAGGAGCTGTCAGAACTGCACGTGCTCTCTCGCGCCGGAGCACGCTCGAACGGAAGATGCCCACATCAGCGCGCGCATGCGCTCGACTGCTCTCGCTGCAGCGCTCGTGGCGCTACAGTGCGAAATTCAAAATTCACCTTCCCGCTCTTATATAACCCGAACAGTGTTTTTGATTCGCTTTGGGGAAACGGTAAACGATGTATTTTTCCTAACACGCACGCATTACAGCCACAATTGAAGTGTGTTTATTGTCTTGTGTTCTGTAGCCGTTGTCGTTTTTCTTTCTTTTTGGTTTGCGTCGTTATCGGGTTTGCTTCTACGGTTATTTTCAGTTCTGATATTTTCATCGGTCATTGCATTTACAACATTGCATTTTTCAATATTTTCGAGTAGTCTAAATTTCATTTTAAATAATTCCTTTTCGAATGATCTTTCGGCAATGGCTACAGTTACATCATTTTTATAAAATACGCATTCTAAGTTAGTCGATTTACAGCAAATTTGTTTAGCAAGGGCTGCGCCCATCGAGAACTAGTTGAATTTAATGCCCGGTACATGTAGAACATCTTTCAAATATTTGCTTATCCAAAGTTCCCCGTCATACGCTTGTATCTCTATATTACCTCTCCCTATGCTGTGTACGAAGTTACTGCCTGGCTTGCCGCTTTTCTGAGAACTCGGAGCTGGACATTTATGTTTGTTTTCTTCTAAAAACCAACAGTCTTCTTTTATATGTCCTTTTAGCTTACAGTTGTAACACTCTTTATTCTTGTAATTCGTTGTTCTATCACTCTTTAAATTCTCGTTTTTGTTCTTGCGATCTTTTGGGAAAGAAAAACTTTTAACTATATTTTCCTAGAGAGTAACATCTTGATTCTTTTCTTGTATTTTTCTTTGCGATTCTTCCATCATCAGTTGAGCTATTAAATTGTCGATGGTGCGTTGAGCAGCGTCGGTTGATTCCCATGCTGAGACGAAGTGGTTGTATTGTTCCGGGAGAGTCATTAAGATGTTTGTGATGAGCATGCTGTCAGAAATGGTTTCACCAAGAGCTTTTAGTTTGTGGCACAAGTCCTGCGATTTCAAAATGTGTGTTGATATGTCGTCATTTGGATCTTTGCCATATTAAACCATTCTTGTTGGAACATGTGCACGCTTGTTTCTGTTTTGTTTTCGTAGACTTTGTGCCACTTTTCCCACATCTCATGCGCTGTAGTGCAATTTATAATGTGCAGCATCGGTGTGCTCTCCATAGAAGTGGAGATATACCTTTGTGCCATGCCATCGTTCTTTATCCACTCACGAAGTTGTTTTTCGTATTTAGTAGTTGCGTCAATATCCTCTGCGATTTCAGTTGTAGTCGGGGCCACCGGCTTCACGTGGTCTTCTGTTACGATCTCGTTTATTCCCTTTAATGTGAAAATTATTCGAAGTTGAAATTTCCATACTCCACAATTTTCGTTGCCTTTCAAACTGTTTATTTTTATCGTTTCACTCTCCATTTTGTTCAGTTATTTTGTAGCACTTATCACTTGACACCTATTCACTCTGAGTCTGGGCCTGTTATTTATTGCTAAGAAGCGGGTAGTAAATAAGCGATGCAGTATGGTTATGAAACTATATATTTGACGATAGTAAATGTGCAAGGGTACACTGCGTGTTGTCGCTATGCGGGCTCGGCGGTATCTGCCGCGGTGATCGACGAGTAGTACATGCGAGGTCTAATATGCCCTAGATGGCGCTAACAAAAGAAACTCGTGTGTAGCTTTTATTACACTTTACAGAAATCATAAATCATTCATAAAGTAATCATAAATAATTCTTGCTTTTAAAGAATTTAATTTTTGTTAAAATGTCGCACACGCTTTGTATAGGTATTATTATTGTTATTATTGTTATTAATGTTATTCATATATTAGAAGATATATAATTAAGAAATTAAAAGTTTTTGACGGTGATGGGAATCGAACTTTGAACTTCGGCACGGCAGTTGAGTGCGCTGATCACTTACCTAAATCGAATTCTTATACACTGGATTTCAGATATTATATATATATTACATTTACTTATGGGCTAATTAATAATAAATAAATAAATGACAACCAATGAATGATTGCACAGAAAAATATATAATATTACTCAGTAATGAAAGTAAAGTAGCATTTTCTGAGACTGAGTGTTGAGTTTGTAGAAAGTCCACTAGTTCTTGATATTCATAATATAAATGTTCATTCATAAAGAATACTTTATGAATACTTTAATATTACGAAATACTTTGCTTCTGATAAATACCATCTTGTATATTTCATAATTTTTTTCATAAAGAATAATTTGTGAATGAAGATTACTTTATGAATACTTTTTTATTACGCCGGTAGTAGGCTCGGTTAACTTTCTTACCTGAAACAAACAAAAGAAACAATTGTTATAGCAGACGAAATATAGAATTTTCAATAATTTAATAATCAAAGCCTCGTACAATCTCAAACCAGTGCAGCGCACACCGAAAATAACACATCTGCAGCCGAAAAAAGAGCTCAAAAACTTTGAAAATCGTCGAATTTTTTGATTTCACGAGAGTAAACGGAAAAAACAGCTCGAAAAATCGCGGCTAATCGTATTTTGTGAAAACTTTATTGATATTCAACTCAAAATGTATGCGTTTTACGAAAAAAGTTGTAGAAGCACTTTCGTTTTAAAAATACGATTATTTGTTTATTGCAAATCAGTAATTTGTTTATAACAAAAAAACTAACGGGTTTTGAGCTACGTAACCAACAAATTTTGATTCAGCATCCCAAAAAACATAGAAAAACTTCAAATTACTGAGGGGAGCTCAAAATTTACACTCAGATGGCACCAGCGCCCGGATTAGATCGTCGCGCCCCTTTGTCATGCAGCTCGTGCTGGTTGAAATATCGAATCGCGTCGAAAGGCCCTTTTTTGCGCGCGTTTGGAGATGTGTATGAATAGGTGTCTCCTGTTTTTTTTTTTTTTTTTGTTACTTACTTATACAAGGATCGTCTCTTGATTCACTTTTAATTAGACGCTGTGGCATTATCTTGTAAAACCGACCGATAAATATTCGATGGCCAAGAGTCACTCAAACTTCTCACTCGGGGCACATCAATATTCAAAATGAATACACTGCTGCCGTGCTTTTCAATTTTTCCTCATCCTCTACACTCCTTATGCACATTTATTTAGCCTTGCTCAAAGCGGCTCTTGATTATGCCGAGTCTACTTAGGCAGGCCTCAAAAAATTTCCCATAACTGCGCGCGCGTATGCGCGCGGAGCGGCATATGGCGAGTGTATAGTACAATAGGCTTGCGTCGTCCCAGACGAGCACTTTACCGGCTGCGGCGAATTAATGCGCGCAGGGGCGCGTGCCCGCAGGGAGTTCGTGCTTCTTGGGATATATACGTATACGGGCATAATACGATGAGGTGCAAGCGATTAATTTCCAGGGGAGAGAATGCTGTACACAGCCTCCGAATGGTGGAGGGGAACTCGACAGTTTTCGGGGATATTGTGATTTTTGGGGATTCGAATGCGAGGATACAGCTTAGGTTTTCTGTACTGTAGAGTTCGATGCATTATTTTAACTTTTCTTTCTTCGCGAGATTTTTATCAGCGTTCTATTCAAAAAATCAATTATACATCCGTTATTATATTAACTAGACAGGTAGTATAAAATCCAATGATTTATCCTGTCCATACATTTCTACGTGACATACTCATCGTTGAATTTTCCAAATTAAAAAAAAAAATATTCCCGACAAGACCGACATCGTCCATCCGTACAATATATTGCATAAAATATGTCATAAAAATTGTATGTATTTTCCCATAGCACGCAAAACTCATCCGTCGAAATAAAAGAGCAAAAAATTGCCCCAAAAACAGCTCGAGCCGACAAGTCCGACGATATTTATTGAGCGGAATAGAAATAACGTTGGTTCAAAGCAGTATCTATCACACACGCGAGAGCGGAGAGTAGAGCGAGAGAAAGCGTAATCCTTGGCTGCGGGGATCTTCTAAGCCTGCATTCATCAAACGCTCAGCACGTATATGGGGAATTCTACGGGAAAATTGCCATTTTCTGGTTGGAGAAACCGAAAAAGACATAAATATTTTTTGGAAACCCCAGTGGAAAAATATGTCAATCGATGCCAAAACTGTGTCAATATTGTGTTAATCTGTGCCAATATTGTGACAATCTGTACCAAACTGTGCCGGACTTTGCGATAAAATTTGCACAAATTTTATTAATTTTCAGTATGACAAACTGTGCCAATATTGTGCAAAACTGTGCCATAAGTGTGTCAAATGTCAAAAATGTTCATGTTTTGACACAATTTTGACATATATTGACACAGTTTTGGCACGGTTTTGGCACAGTTTGACACAGAATTTGGTTCCACTTGGGCTGTTTTATTTTTAACTATATACACATAGTTATCATTACCTTGTCTCTGACTGGAAGTTAAAATTATTTATTACAAGAGAACTTCACAAGTGAAAATTTCTTTTTGAATACTTGAGTTAGAGGCAAAGTAATCACAACTTTCTGTGCCTAAAAATGGAGTATAATATTGTTACGTCCTGACTACTCTTAAATAAATAATCACGGACGTAATGATTAGTGTAGTGGCAAGGCTGTAAACGGTATTAGTTCGCGCCTAACACTCTCACTGTTAGTCAATTAAATGAAAGAACTTACCTTTGAGTTCAATTGCCAAGATGTAGACTTGAGATCGTGCTGGGTATAAGAGAATGATTATAAAACGTTCTATACACGAATTATATTCACTGTAATTATGTAGTTTATTTAACTATATGTATATGTATATATCAGACTGGATTACAATATTATTCACGATTAGTGAGAATAAAACTTAGGTATTTGGATATTATAACGATAAACAGTTTCACTGATATATCGTCCATTTTCGGACGACGCGTACGGAGCCCATGTCTGTATACGAACTGCTTAATTGAGTACGTGCAAGGCTTTTTAAAATCGTCGTTCGCAATGCAATTTTTGTAGTATTTACAAACTTAAAATTTCGGAAATTGCATACATAAAAAGTAGCGCTCGCGTAAGACGTCACGAATTGCTGATGTGCTGATTTGTCAGTGGCCTGCATTCGGCCAAATTGCTGATATGCTGATTCATCAGTGGCTTCTTCTAATGTATTCTAACGTAATGCATTCTTCTTGGGAGAGTTTGAATTTCAACATTTATATTCTTTTTAGGTTTTGAATGAATTTATGTAATAGATCACACGACGTGACAATATAATAATCAATGTCTCAGGTGTGAAGGGAGTTTGTATAATAATACATCTAAGAGATCATATGAGCAAAATGAAAAACCGCGAGGAGGTATTCAGGTGAACCCATATTCGTCATATTAAGCGAGAGCAACACCGTCTACCAGATTTGCAGGTGAAGCTTCCATGATTATCCGAACACCTGTTTGAAATTTTGAAATGTTCAGAGTAAAATGTGTGACCTTTACAATGTCGAAAGAAAACGCTTTTTTCTTTCTCAAAAACATAGGTAATAAATAACTATAGACATTTAATGATATTACGTACTATAAGTGCGCAATATGTTGAGCAAAAATTTGAAAGTATTACTTATTGTTAAAAATATAATTTCATATTTTACAGTGATAGTAATAAAGTTATATTATATCAGAAATGAAATATATGTGTAGTTATTTGGTTATTATTATGTACAATTTATTTTTGGTCCCATTTATTTATAAAGTTTTATAAAAACTTAAAATACAAACTTTTGACCTAATCAAGCATTTTTAACGCATTTTTTTGGAATTGAAGCTCTTTTCCCGTTCTTTCATTCTACCGTAATACACTTTCTGTTTGTGCCCTTATGCATTAGGTACATGCCCTTGAACAATTGGTATTTTTCGTCAAATTTTAAGGGCCTAGAAAACAGTGTCACAAGGAACTTTTTAGATGTTGGAACGTGGTTTTGCATGGTTCTATAAACATGTGCAATAAGAAAGTTGCGAGAGTGTGCCCCAACAATCTGAGTCACACTTCTATACTAGGTGATCTGGGCCGTCATACCAGTACATCTCTGCACTGATAGTGTGTTCACACTTCTACCTTACTCAGCTAACTTACCTGGAAGCTGAGCGAAGGGTTGTGCGAGTGTGGTAGTGTGTCAGTGAGATGCGCTGCTAGCGGTGGGAAAAGAAAGTGTCCAATCAGGGACGTTTGCACCTGGCCAAGGGTGTAGGAGTGAGAATAGGCGGATCTCCTATAGTCTATTTACTATCTAATTCGACCTTTTTTCGTTTTGATTATAAAATAAATCTGGGATGTTAAAAATCTACTTGAATACCACGATTGTCGAGTTTTTGCTCATATCTAACAAATACTATGGTTTTCCTTGTTTCGTAACAGTGATATGTTACTTAAAGCTTCAAGTACTTTTTCGAGTTTTTTTTTGAGCCTTTGCCTGTAAAATAACTCGATTGGTTATTTGGACTGATTTTTCAGCCTATCAATATTTTTTTGCTTCTGTAATCTATTGAATCTGTTAAATCCGTATGATAGCTCAAAATCCAAACACTTATAATATATTATTTATGAATTTGGTTTAATTATTTGCACCATAATGTCGTAACCAAATGTAAAACTCGACTTTTGACTCGCACACCTCTAGTGCAAACACGAAACATTGTATCATGTTACAAATTTATAAAAATATTTTTCACGGTTCCTTACAAAGGTAGGATCAAACCCGCGTCTTCAGCGTGCCAGTCACGTCTAACCGCCTGATAATACCTTATACGCTTCTAAGATATATTTCTTTCTTATGAGGAGCACTTTAGATACTATCTTGAAATGGATTTAAAGGCAATATTTCGTTGAAAATAAACAAAAGAAAATCCTAGAGTAACCACCGGCACATACGAAATTCATTTTAAAGTAGAGTTGTGTCGTTATGTCGAAAAAAACAGATTTATGACAAATGTGACATACTGTGCCAAAATGTTATACGAAAATGCCCTTTTTTGCGAAAAACCTAAATGTATGAAAATGTGAAACAATGTGAAAAACTGTGAAAAAATGTGAAAATTGATGACAATTTTCTTGTTAACAATGTTCCAAATATTGATATAAAATTATGATTTTTTACATTCTTTCACGTTTCTTCATAATTTTTCACAGTTTTTTACATTTTTCATTTCCACTAGGGTTCGATTTTCCTTTTTGCCTAATATCCAGCGACACGTTAAAGGCTTAATGTCCTTTGATTTATTGGTCAAGATCCATGATTTCATTTCTACTAATGACTTCAATTTTTCTGACATAGCTTTCTTTAAATTCATATACTTAAGGGTCTTAGTGACAGAAATATCATTTACATCGCCTATCACGTGAGTTTCAAAATCTTGCATTAATAATGTTGAATCAGTTACATAATCACCACTTCTTACAGGTGCTTTGAGTTTTTCACGATCTTCTAAAGTTCTTCTCACTGGGGCTTCAGCCTGATTTTTAAAATTCCCAGGCTGATTTTCCGTTTCTTAATTTACAGGCAAATCTTCATCTCCAGACTTTTCACTACTCCTTTCAACTTTTCCACCTTCAGAGTTTTCACTTTCAAAGCTACCATATTCAGAATATTCACCAGATTCTTATATATCAGATTCTTCTATGGACTTTTCAAATACAGGCATATCAAGTTCAGTGAGGCTCGTATTTTCAGACTTGTGGTCGAAATTGCATTTAAACATTAACATTGGACTTATTAACTTGACTGAAAGCGCCGGAGACTACGGACTACGCGTTCAAACATTGCATAACCGATTGTTAAACATCTATGACGTTAACCGCGACATGCGCAACTGGGAGAGAGCTACTTATAAAAATAACGCCGATAAGGAGGCCCTCGAACAATTTTTATTCGGTCTAAACGGGGAATTACAACACCAAGTTCGTTCAAAAAACCCATTATGTCTCAGAGAAGCTATTACAGAGGCCGTAGCATTCGAACACCGTACTAGCGTGCCTCGCATGCAGTCAGCAAATTCCGTCGTGGGCAGCCGAGCTTATGAAAATCGCAAAAGCAGCATATGAACCGAAGGCCACGCCAATAGCCAGCGAAGCTGTCAGGTACACTACGGGTATGGGTGTTTGTAACCATTGTCGGCAACAGGGCCACTTAGAGAAAGACTGCAAGGAAAAGAAATGTCGATATTGTAACATACCGAGCCACACCTACGTTGAATGCTTCTCGTTGGAAAACGCGATAAATAACGGACGTCTCAGTAAAAGAAAACTTGAACAGCTAGCGTCATCACCCGTTACCGCTGCCCAACCAGTAGTATATATCCCCTTCCCCATACCCACTCCAGCCCCGATGCCGTACGTCATACCTGCACCGCAAGCAAACAACGGGACGCAGAATAATAGCGCTCCCCAAGAAAATAACGGAAAGCAAAACGGCGCTTATCGAAAGAACAACGTGCTCAGATATTCAGGGGAACGTAACGGTGGGGACAATAGAAACTATAACAACAGTAACGGGTACAATAATCGAGACGGTAATAGAAACTATAACAACGATAATGGGTACGATAATCGAGACAATGACAGGAATTATAGCAATAATAATAGGTACAACAACGATAGAGACGACAATCGAAATTATAATCGGCGCGAAAACGGGGAATACGACAACAGGCGTAATGATCGTGGGTTTGAAAATCGTCGATACAACCGGGATTTTGATAATCGGCGAAACGACAGAGGATTTGACAATAGGCGCAACGACGGTAGAGGCAACAATAATAGCATTCGTTACAATGATCAGAACAACGGCAATCATAACAATGACCGTAATAGACAAGATAACAGAAATGCCAGAAATCAGTCCGGAGATTCTTTAAACTACCAGGATGCTCGTTACCAGTCGGAGGTATCGAGCAATCAATAAGCAATAGAACACTGAATCCGAAACCGACGCAAACACGAGAAAATAAAATAGAGGGGCCAATCAATAAAAAGCAAGAGAAAATTGAAGATTCAAAAAAGCATATAAAAGAGATAGCCGTACAATTTAATAAATTAAAAGAACAGTTGAAACAGGAAAAAGAAGCCAATGTGCAGGAGAAGGTTAATAATCGAAAGTACTTAATAAGATTTACTACAGCGGGACGTAAACCACCGATCGTAGAGCTTACGAGCGAAAAGTTAGAAGGAAGGGAAGCACGTTTCTATGCGGATAGTGGAGCCGATGTTACGTTGATTAAAGCGAGTAACGTCACTGATAGGACAATAATTGATAAACAATATGTAATTGCCATTAACGGAGTTAGGCCGGGCGAATGCTTAAGTTTAGGTAGGACAAATATGAGTTTAGAGGGACTAGAGTGCGACGTGCACGTGGTTCCTGACGAATTTCCCATTGATACCGATGGAATCTTAGGGTGGGATGTGCTTTCAAAATACGGTGGAAAGGTCAATACTGCAGACAGATGTATAGAATTTGGACAGACGATTATACCATTTACTCAAGACGAAAGATTTATTATACCAGCACGTACGAGACAAGTAATTTACGCAAGAGCAAGCGATAGATCAAAGCAAGTAGGATTTGTCCCTTTACAAAATTTGGGAGAATGGTTATACTTTGGAAATTTTATTAGTATTAACCAAGAAGGTAAAATACATGCCTTATGCGTTAATACTACAGAATATGAGGTAGAGTTAAATCCACCAGAGGTAACACTGGAAGCCTGCGAAGCGATTAAGGAGGGAGGAGAAGAATTTAATCTAGAAGAAGGCGAACCTGCAGATACCGTTAATATACTGTCAATATTTTCCAATGAAAGCAAGAGTAGGGCCGAAAGAATTTTTGAACTTCTTGATCCAGAGACACTTAAGGATTTAACGGAGGAAGAAATAACTCATATTAAGGAAATCATCTGAGAGAATCCACACATCTTCGGGCTACCTGGAGAGAAACTTAAGGCAACAACACTGGTGTCACACAAGATACCTACTATTACAAATGTTCCAGTACAATCGAAAGGATATCGACCAAGTCAGGAAGAGAAAGAGGAGTTAGGGCGCCAGATAAAACAACTACTAAAGGACGACATAATCCAACCAACAGATTCACCCTAGAGCTCTCCTACATACGTGATACCAAAAAAAGCCGCGGCAGATGGTACAAAAAGATGGCGACTAGTAACAGATTTTAGAAACATGAACGAAATAACGGTAGGAAATAGCTACCCGATACCCAATACAGCAGTCATTATTGACAGCGTCGCCACAGCTAGGTACATAACCGCCATAGACTTGAGGACCGGATTCTACCAGATACCAATGGATCCCGCAGACGCCCAGAAAACAGCATTTACTGTGCCATTCGGCCATTACTGCTACAAACGTTTAGGCATTGGACTCAAAGGCGCTCCTTCAACATTTCAGTCCCTGATGGACTTAGCACTTGCAGGCCTACAAGGGACAGAATTGTATGTCTATTTAGATGATATAATCGTTTTCGCTAAGGATCTTGAAGAGCACGGTAAGAAGTTCCGACGCTTGATGAAGAGACTAGACTACGCCAACTTGACTATCGAGCCCATGAGGTGTCAATTCCTACAGCGAGAGGCACACTTTTTAGGACATATTGCGGCAGGTGGAAAAATCCGAGCAGATCCTAAGAAAATAAAAGCAGTATATAAATTTCCAATACCAACAAACGTCAAGAAAGTCAAACAATTCTTAGGACTCGCAGGTTATTACAGGAGCTTTATCAAAGACTTCGCGAAATCAGCAGCAATTCTATCTAGACTGTTGAGGAAAACGAGCCGTTCGTGTGGAAAGAAGAGCATCAGCAAGCCTTTGAC
>QLSS01000097.1:33345-69543 GCA_024372645.1 Trichomalopsis sarcophagae
AGTTAGGCCACGACCAGCCCTGCTCTTATGCATCACGAGTCCTCAAGGGAGCAGAGCTAAGATATTCCACCTACGACAGGGAACTACTAGCGGTCGTGTTTGCAAAAGATCAATTTAGACACTACCTCACAAGACGCAAATTCACGGTAGTAACAGATCACGAGCCCCTGAAACATTTTTTCACCACCAAAAAACCTGATCTAAGATTCAATAGATTAAAAGTAGAGCTCAGAGGCTACGAATTTGATATAGTGTACTACAGCTCGCAACGGGAACGCAGACGCACTCTCTAGAAACCCTATCCTCGACGAAGGAGAAGAAAATCCAGAAAGACCAAATTCAGAATTGTATGAGTTGGCAGATAAACAAGAGCACGACTCTACTATATTACGGTTTAAAACAACAAAGAAAAGAGGAAAATCCAAAAAGCTTCCTGAATCGGCTGATACTACAGACAGAGAGAGGATATCGACGGAATCTGAAAACTCTGAAAATCCAAGAGAAAGAAAACGACGAGTCATAGTTTACACCGCGAGCACGGATCCAAACAGCTCCTCAGACGACGAATGGCAACCCAAAACTGGAACAAGAGTTGGCAAAAAGAGAGTCTATAAGAAGGTACACGGCGAGAAAACCGGGAAAATATACCCTACATGCTACAAATTACCCGACGCACGTGAAACATCCGAGCCGATTCTCAGTCAGGCGGACCCGAACAATGTCTTGAGAAAACTCCGCAAGGAAGAAAATATGAGACTCGGAGTACAAGCCGCAAGCACACCGCAAACCCAGGGAACGAACTACAACGACGACCCTAAAAAGCCCGTACGAAAGCAGACCCTTAACAGAAGTCCGCCAAAATTTCACAGAAATGACATGGAAATCAGCGAAGGAAGCAACGGTAGCTTAGGAAGTGACGCCGAAGATGAACCCTTAAGAGCTAATCAAGGAGAGCGAGAACAAGAGGTAGAAAGTTCACACAACCCCAGGGAAAAAGAGCATTCACTGGATCGCCACAACTTATCACAGCCACTAACACCGAGGCGAGTACCAAACAGTAGCAATAGCCATGAAACACCAAGGCCAATTCCTCTGAAAACGAATAGCGAAGCGAGCAACGTAGGCCTCAGTAATAAACCAACGAGCGCAGAATCACCAATAGCAAACCTCCGACAGACATTGTTCGGCAAGGGAAATAAATTTCGAACTCGCCTCACCGTAGACTTAGAGGAGATAAGTAGACAAGATAAGTCGGGAGTCCTAATCAAAATATGGGAAAACGGAGCGCAAAGTAGCAACGAGATACCCGACGGAGTAAGAGACAACAAGAGAAATCCAAGCACAGAGACACCATACGAAAGTATAGACTCCCCACAGCCGATTCTAACCACGTACGTTCCCGCAGCCCCAGACAACAGTCACCCTAGCACTCCAAAACGCACTCTCCCCATCTACAGACCAAGGAAAGATTTCTATCATATTACACGGCAAATAGACGATCAAGCCAACAATGAACCCTTGCCTGAAAGCAACGCTTCAGACGCATCCAGGGATGACATCGATGTAAGTTTCCATGACAAGAGAAAACACGATAATACTAGTCCCATAATGGGAGGAAGCCGCGACGGGTCCGAAGAGCCAATGGAGGACTCGTTTACCAATCAACCAGCGACTGATCGAACAGCAGCCACTAAGGGCACGTCGCCCAGGGCTCAGCCAGCTTCTACACCACACACGGGAACTGACTCAGATGCCATGGCCCGACGGTATTACGTGTACTCACAGCGTGAAGATTGTGCAGAGCCATCCAAACGATTGATAATAAAAATTTTAAATCTGCAAATGACACCAAGCCAACTGAGATGCAAACTCTTGTGCAGCCCACATGTGGAAACCTGTGGTGATCCGGAAGAGGCAAGGCGCATCTTGCTATCAGAAGTTGAGTACGGAGACGCAGATTGCATATACGTATTCTCGAGAGAGTTCGGATATAACCTGTGTGTACACTTCCAAGCAAATAGTCGAAACAATTACTGTCACTTCGATCTAAACGAAGGCAAAGAATTTATACACTTACATCTATCGGGCAATCACTTCACTCCGTATGTCATAACAGAAGACGAATCCGACGAAGAATCAGAATCTGAATCAGAGCAGGAAGAACAACCCACTAACTTCCAAAGAAACCCTCACGTAAGAGAAGCGATGGCACGTTATTTAATAGCCGAAGCGCGACCAGCACAAGATTCACCAGAGTGGAAAAGAGACCCTAATGATAAGGAGCTATTCACTGGGGTACAGAGCCTGAATGACCACCCGTTCGCACATAAATGCAACCTAGCTTATATTGTAGCAGAAGACATGATCCTCAACACAGAAGTACTAAACGCTTTGATAGAAAGACGCTACATACACGCAGAAGAACTCTTAGAAACACAACGTTTTGTAGGCGAAATCATCGTAACAAAACACAGGGACACGTACATGTTCGGAATAGTTTTAAAGAAACACCTACACGACAAACCCTTAAGGCCAGATTTTGCTAGATGCGTAAAAACGCTGCAGTCATTAACTGAAAAATACGGAATAACAACGTTGGGCCTCATCAGAGATTTGGGAATAATCACACTCGCAGACTGGGAACACGTAATTGAGTATTATAACAATACCTTTAAAGGAAAAGCAATATCAATCGTACTGTTCAAAAATAACCAGTACCCAAGGTCGAGGACAGATACAGACTCATTAAAGAATATCACCAGTCATCAATTGTCGGACATAAGGGAACAAACAAAACATATAACCGAATAGCCGGCGAATACTATTGGCAAAACATGCAAGCAGACGTTAGACAGTTTGTTCGAGGATGCGCAGGGAGCCAAGAAAAGAAACTGGTGCGGGTAAAAACAAAGCTACCTATGCTTATGATGGATACCCCATCGCACCCATTTGACAAAATATCAATTGATTTCTGCGGACCAATGCCCCAAACCGAACGAGGAAACCGATACATATTAACCATCCAAGATAATTTTACAAAGTTTTGCATATTAGTGCCAGTCGGACACGCAACAGCACGGGAAGTAATGCGAGCACTTACAGAGAAACTAATCTGCTACTTCGGCTCACCCGTAACCCTCATTTCCGATCAAGGAGCACACTTCATGAACCGAATGATGGAAGAATTCGCACGTATATTCAAAGTCAATAAGTACTCAACAACAACATACTATCCCCAGTCCAACGGCGGAATAGAACGAATGCATCCAACACTTAAAGAGTACATTAAAATGTATATCAAGGGCAACGATAATTAGGATGAAGTAGTACCATTAGCACAGCACGCGTATAACTTCACGGAACACGACGGACTAGGATACTCACCACACAAATTAGTTTTTGGCCGATGGGCACGCACACCGTCATGCTTCCCACCACGAGAGCACCTACAAACGTACGACGACTATCTTTCTGACACAACAGAAGCTTACGCTCAACTTAGAACAATGGCAGCGATGAATCTAGTACAATCAAAACACCGCTCGAAATACTACTACAACAGGAAATTAAACGTGCAACACTTTAGAGAAGGAGAAAAAGAGCAGCACCTAGCGTGACTAGTCCATTCATCGGGTTTTAGAAATTGTCGGCAGCCCAGATATTGATACCGACAAGCATGCGTTTGCTCACCGGCCAGAGATTCCAACACTAAGTTTCGCACATTGCCACGCGGACCGCGGCAGATAGCACAAACCGTAGTATTATCCCGACAAAAGCTACATACCGAATGACCATTTAAGCATTGATAATTATTCGTGAACATGTAATCACAACAAATCGGACAGGGCACTAATACGGGACCGGAATTATTCGAAACCGATAACCGGGAAGACGGACGCGCGTCTACCTCGGTACTACGCGATGACGAATCACTCGATAGCATAGAGAAGGGAGAGGTGAACGAATCGTTAGCAGAATTAACCTCGACCACGGATCGCTCACCCGGCGCACTGAGCACCGACGGTGATAAACGAAGTAAAGCGTCCCGAGATAAAGATACGTGTGAAGGTACCGCGCGGGAGACCTCAAACGACGGCATGGAACCGAAAGACGGGAGCAAATCAACGGGGATTACGGGACGAGAGACAGGTAAATCCGCGAAAAAATACCCGGTACAAGCAGGAGCACTATAATCGAAGTCGCTCCTAACAACCGGCGCGGGAACTGCCTCGGGAGCAGAAACCGGAGCGCTATTGTACCAATAACCGGCCCACTCTGATGTGTTCCCTTGCATCGAATCCGACCCACCGTTGCAAACAGACGAAGCGACCAAATTGCGAGTAGTAGCGCGCGGATACACGACGGATGTATGAGGCACCTCGGTACCGGAGCGCTCCTCGCTAACCCCGACCGGAAAGGAAGGCGGATAGGTTCTCGTCATTGGGGGCAATGGTGCGGAAGGATAGGACACTGCAGAAGGATAATACGGGAATCGGAATACGCCCTGCACGACCCGACCTGACAGACTCGAGCTCGGCAACGTCGTCTCGGCAGAACTGCGGCTAGGCGTCTGACTATGCCCAGGAGGTCCCGCATGTGTCACATGGAGAAAGGACTACAAACATATTACAAAAATAAGGGAAACAACACACGGACGAATAACGGAATCAACAAGCAACTAACGGAATAACAAGTCAAAATAAAATTACTACTCACTTGCTCACTAGGCAAAACAACGGAAATGGGCCTAGTCGGAGGTAGACTGAGGGTAGACAGATGAAGAAACAGATCCCGAAGGCCGACGGCAACCACGACCAGCTACTACTAGCTGCTCGACTTGATGTAGAAGAGGAGTCACGCGCAACAGGTGCCCCTTCAATAGCACCTCGACCACGACCAGACTGAAGGCGCGCTAAACGCCGCCCTCTGAGAGGCTCCGAGGCGCCAATGAGTGGTGGATCCACGGTAGAATTGTAACCCCTGACAAGGTTCATCGACGCCGAAGAGTGCAGATACTCCTGAACAGACCGGAGAAACAGCATGTCCTCGATCATCTAATCAAGGGTGGAAAACACCATAGAAATATGTAAGGGAAGAACGCAGCTTCCACGAAAATATGACCACAAAGAGCACTTAATAATGAATACTTACCAATAAATTCACAAGGAGATGGAGCAACAGCACGAGGCACCAAGAGCACTCAAAGAAAATCACGCAAACGGACAACAAAACAGACGGACAGCAATTCAGCTAGCAGTGAGGTAGAAAGGAGCGATCACGACCAATTTATACAAACAAGCAATGATTCCCCTAATGGCAATCTCGCACAAACTCTGTCAGTGGGGATAGACGAAAAATGCCGAGACAGCGTCAGCACTCAGTCCGGAAGGCAAGGTGCGACGGCAGGCGGTGCAGCGCGCAACGAATGTCGGGAATGAAAAACGCGAACGCATACAAAATATTACGATCGATATTACGATACAATTATTTAACCGCGAGACAATTACGATTCTTTACTATAATTATAAAATAACTATAAAAAACCTAATTTAGTTATCGCAAAAACGGCGAAAAGAACATTAATGGTACCCGTAAGATTAACAATAAAGAGTCATTCGCTACGTAAATATAGGGATAATATTACGAGGAATAATTAAGCAAGCAACACTAACTTAAATTTTACAAAAATCAGAAACACGGCAGATGCGAAAGTTAGTGTAGAATATAGCCAATAAAAGGAGAAAACAATATAATAAAAGAGCACGGAAGGAAATTAACGCCAACCGGACGAACGGCGGAATGAAATGAGAACCCCATCATCTCACCGCTATAGCAGCCAAGGTCGAGAAGGGGACACTAGCCGAATCATCGGATACTCATCGAAGGAGAAAACTACGATTCAAAAAAAAAAAAAAAAAAAAAAAAAAAAAAAAAAAAAAAAAAAAAAACTGCCACTACGACATTCAAAAGAAAATGCGTACATATAAAATAGGATTCGTTATACTTGGGATCCCGACAATTCTCTGTACGATATCATTGACGGACCTGGCCGGCATAAAACCAGAAGCAGCAAAAGGAAGCTGAGGGAACTAATGCAACAAAGGAAAAGAGGCAGGGATATCAGTAACAATGCAAACATATCTCGATGCTCTACCGAACGCCTCAAGTAAAGCTATTCATTTTATTTTAAGGCACTAAGAAAATAATAGGGAATCTCCCTATCCTCAATATGTATACAAGTAAGGTTGGTTAACTATACTATTACAATTAGGATCTTTGGCACATACTAAAATAAGCCATCAATTAAACAATAAAATAAAGTTTACAATATCAGGAGTAATAGTAGGAAAAAAAAAATTACAAACACATATATTACCTTCGATTACGAACGTAGAAAAAGACGGAATTCATAACGGGTCACGGAATCAATGTGTCTCTATACGATATTCTCTACGATCGTACACTTCACTGGTCGAAGAAGGCGCGCGTACCAGCAAACGAGCAGAGATTCGGTGCACCTGTGCGAAAGGGAACCTAACAAAAAAGAAGAAGGGGAACCAACGAAATAGAATAAAAAAAACTATCGAAACCAAAAGGTAAAACGACTTACTAATGACAAGAGTAGCCAAAGGCTTACCCCCATTCTCTTAAACAGATCCTCGGGAGACCCAACCAGGGCAGCCTCATCCGTCATTTTCGGATTCAGAAAGAAAACCGGCTCTTGAGTGCATAACAAACGTTGCTCAGAGAAGGCGGGTTACCCCGCTAAACAAATTTTCGCGAACTCAGCACACATGTTGCGGTAGCAATTTCTCCTTCGGACGTCACAAAACTAAAGAAATAAAGATAAAAAAAAATCAGCAAACACAAGATAGATCAGCAAAAGGGAACAAATGAGACAGTAACCCAAGAACACTCAATTAAACATAAATTACTTACGCAACACCAAGCCAGTCCGAATGAAATCGGCGGCAGACCGCTGCCGGACGGATAAAGCAGTTGAAAAACATACAAGGATAAACGTACGCATGAAATTGCACTAGGTTTTCAAGGAATGCTATGGAGACCTCAAACACAAACTACATTTTTTTTTGTATCAAAATAATAACTCGTAAAAAACAGAATAAATTAATATAACTATTTTAATAATTCCAATGATTCTAACATATTCAATAGTACGATTATAAACCAACTAAAATTAGTAATGCATTCCGATACTCTTGTAGAAATTTTATAAAACTCACAAATTATAACGCCACCGCATCACATTCTTCTACCCATCTTCATATAGTAGTTCGAAACACGAGACAACAAATAACTCAATCTATCATATTTCCGCACTAAAGGGGGAAATCATTACACGGACCCGCACAAAAAAAGCAGGACCGTCATTAATTACGCATATACACATATAAAGCGGGAAGCCCAACACTCGGACAAAACAAAATTTAAACTTATGCTTGAACTCCGGAGATAATACACCAAAAATGTCATAAACAAATACTTAATCGGTATTAATGTCAACCGTTTTACAAAAAAAAGGACCACAAAAGGATAGAAAAGCTCGAAAATTAATAGGATTATCGAATACAAACGAGAGCAAATAAACTGTTACAAACGCAGGTGGGATAGCAGGTGTGGGCTCGAACAGAATGAGCACAATTCGGTTAAGTTTCCTTTATTAATTGGTAGAGAGAGAGAGAGAGACGCGGAGCAGTGTGTTCTGCTCAACGGGTCGGTGTCTACTGTCGGTCGCGCTGCAGCTATTGTGAAGCTGCAGCTCGCCGGGTGCGCGTTATCGCTTGGCGATAACGCGAATCCTACGGCCGAGCTCGGGATTCTCCGAATCTACGCGCGAGAGCCGGCGACTGCCTCGCCGAGCAGTGCGACGCTTGCACCGTCAGCACTGAACGCGCGATTCCCCATCGTGGGAATCGACGTGCGCCTAGGTACAGCACGTCACACGTCCAAAGCAGCGGCCAACGCCGGCCCCGGCATTGTGGACCCGCAAATCCCTAAATGGAACTAATTCAAGTTGCCAGGATGCAAGTTAAGTGTGTATGTATATGTGTAGTGATGAGTGTGTGTGTGTTCCGCCTGAACACAGTTTTTGTTACAAAGACTGTTTGTGTGTATGTTCTCTCTCTCTTTTTTTTTTACATATAAACTGTAAATCTACGTATAATGGATAATTGTAGGCGAAGCTGTAAGATATAGTAAACAAGATTTAGAAATATTTGATAAGACTAACGTTGACCTTCATCAGATAAAATAAGAGGGAGCACTGGCCTGGTTCTGACCCAGTATAAGGATATATATTTAGTTAGCTGAATAGAGCTTATGATCGTTGATTAATAGGTCATGTTTAGAGTGTTTTTATTTGTCTAAAAAGTATCCTGCATTCTAATATGATTTCTTATGAAACTCCGTGATAATATTGTTAAGTTTATGAAGGAAAGATGAGTGGAGTTGTTTGCTACTTGAACATGTTTACCGCTTTGATGAGAAGAATATTATGATTCGTGATTGCGTTTACAGTTAAATGTACGGTCGAGTGTTATCTCAAACACTGATGCCCTAATGGCATAAATTTGTTGTTTAACTTTGCTTTGCTAAGTGTAGAAGGAAGACTCCATCTTAATTAATGGTAACTATGTTTGTTACTAAATGCAAAAGAAAAAGAATGTAACCTTGTAGTGAAGGATTATGTTTATTCTGATAATTTACTTGTTACCTTTATTTAAGATGTGAGTGCCTCAATGGCGCGATTTCTTCGGTTAAGCTTAATTAGTTTAGTGTCTAAAAAGAGAAGAGGAGAAAAATATATTGATTAATGGCAACTCTATTTACTATTAATGTGAAAGATTGTGTAGAAGTTCAAGTTTGTGTTAAAGATTTTACTTACTGCCATTATTCAAAATATTGATATCTTACGGATATAGTTAACTTAGTTCATTACGTTGATTATGCAATAAATAACCCATTTTGAATGATGGTGGTTCTCTTTGCTGTCAAGGTAAGGATAAGTTATGTTTGAAATAGAGAATTTGCCAGCCACCATCATTCAAGACAACAGGGTATCTCATCCGCAGGAGATTACTCTTTTAATTGCGACGAGAAGACATATGCCCTGTTGAGGTGGAAATGTACAAATTTTAATAGTGCATCTTTTGTTACGAATTTATATAATGTATGATAGACGCGGATTGTTATTATTACTAATTGTTAATTATGTATATGCTATTCTTAGGCTACATTGATTCTTATAATTATAGTATTGATGAAGTTCGAGCATGTCGCATGTGTGCTGTTGTTGACCCCTTTTGGAGATATCCAAGTGATTGATGATTACTCATCCAAGTTTATCATACACCGGCGTGCCAGCACGTACGTGAAGGATAGTGACATCTCTGGTTCTCGACGTGTTCCTCGGATATCTGTTCTTTCAGGATCATATTTGAAGATCCACCTGTACACCGGCGTGCCAGCGTGTACGTGGGAACTGGTGAGATCTCTGGTTCTCGATGTGTTTCTCGGATATCTGTTCATCAAGGACCATATTTGAGGATTCTCATGTACGCCGGCGTGCCTGCACGTACATGGAATACTACGGTGCTGGCTCTATGGCTCTGAGCCAGGCTTCCTGTGGAGCTGATAGATCCAGTAGACGAGCAGTCTGTGTGCCACGTCTGGGCATAGGGTTGATCTGGTCATCCCATGTTAGGTTAGTTATGCTGTATTACGATATATCGCACTGTTGGCTCTGGTCTGGCTGTATCTGTTGTGTTGTTTGATGTATCTGAAACTTTTCTCATACAGATTAGTAGACGGGACCCCCCGGGGATTAAGAATTTCCAAATTACAAATCCAGTTATGATTATACCGATTATCGAGTAAATGCTCGTATAAGTATAATGTCTGAAAGAGTTAAATTCCTTATTCATGTCTCTGTGTTCTGACGATTTCTTTGCTTTTTCTATAATTTCCTGAAAATTGGTACCCGTTTTAAGAGAATCTATATGAATACCGTGTAGGTTTTTCGCTTTTTGCGATATTTCCGATTCTACAACATTGCGAATTAGAGTAGAGAAGTTGTATATGCCGGCATAGTTTGATATTACAGAGGTCAAATTTAAGTCTTGCCTGATAACAGCAATTTCAGACGAATACATGCGAAATTCCCGAGAGGCGGTCAACCTCGCATTATTCGTGTGAGCGGTACACCCTGGCTTAAGTCTTAGTATTCCCGCATTTCTTATTTCTATTATTTCGTGTGCCGATTTCGGGCATTGTATGAAAAGGGTTTCTGTCTGCGTGGTTGAAAAGGCCCATGAATTTATCTCGTGTAATTTAACCCAATACGTGTCTTGCAGTTGGATCAATTTGATATTGCAATCAATTAAGTTTAGTGTATTGCGGCTTGTAGTGAATTTAATCTCACACCCGGCATTGTTTCTGATCTCACGGACAGGTTCCGTTTCCTTACATATCAAAAGATTGTTTAATTTCTTACATTTGTCTAATTTATCAAGTAGGAAGGGAATATAGGTACTATTATTTTCACTGATTGCAAAGTAGTGATATTCCGGCCAGATATATGCAAAGGTCTGATTTGATAGGAAGCTATTCTGTTTAACTGGTAAGGTTGATGCTTTGTATAGTTTAAATTGTTGTAAATCAAGGAGGGGAATTGCGACGTGGTATATCAACTTGTTTCCTGCAAAGAGTATGGTTAAATCAGATATCTCTGCAATTTTTAAGGGTGATGTGTCCTTATCTCCTGAGAAAATTGCACTGTTAATGCTATCTGCTACTAATCTGGCGGATTTGCCAAATAAAGTGGGTAGTACGAAATGCGGATGCATTGCCCCTTTAGAAGCTAGCATAACAGCATCAGTGACGATTTCCGTGTCAAGTTTGTATTGAGTGATACCATGATTCAAAAATTGAATCGAATTGAATATAGTATCAGATTTCAAATACCAATCATTGGATTGGGAAATGTTCTGCAGCGCAGTGTTCAGAACCTCTAATTTTCCATCTATTTCAGCAAATCTAGCCTCTACAAGCTCTGTCTGTTCTGCTAGAAGTTTGGCGACTTCTTTGGTGTCATTGGATGTTATCTGAATTAGACTTCGTAAGTTCTCTTCAGTATTCTCATCTAGCGTCCCAAACAGTACTTTACTGATTTGTCCAACAAATGGTAGTACAGAGCGTTTGGCTCGTACGTTACCTGGAACACCTACTCCTGTCAGAAACTGTACGATTCTATTGGCTTGATTGACGGTGTCGACTGTCTACGCGAGTTATCCAATAGATTCTTGTGAGTGCATGGTTTGAATAGTTCATCACAGAAATGATACAACTTCTGCCATTGATTGGTCAAAACCGTTCCTGTGTTGAATTAGGAGTCTAGTTCTACTTTGTGGATAATTTTCCAGTCTATACTGGAGCTAGCGAGGGGTGAGATATACTCTGAAATCATTCCAGGATTGCTTCCTAACCATGTTATGGTATCTGGCAATGTGAATCCCTCACAGAGAGCAATTCTGAAAAAATGTGAAAAGAGAAGAAGTTCATCAGCACTGTTTTCTGATTGTATGAATATTTACATAGGTGCGTTATTTACATGTGACTGTCGTTGCTGACTGGCGTATATACAAAGCCAAATGAATATATTGGTAAATATTTATAAAGTTGAGAGAGTAGTGCTTGAGTATGATATAACTATCGCCGTATTACAGTTTTTAGGAGATGAACTTAACTAAGAAGAAAAATATAGATTCATTCATGGATCTGAACGCTCACTCCATGAACTGAGAAACACCCCTATGCTAATTTTCTTCTTAACATGTACCATGTGTTGTCTTCCTGGGTTGATGTAATTAGTTTAGCATTTGTGAGTTTTCTTGAAAAGGACAAGATTTATGTTTCAGGAAGTATTATAAAGTAATATTTGTATTCTTTGTTCTTTCCCTATGAGGTAGTATGTGTACGCGACTTAAATGTTAATGGGGATAACCGATTATTGTCAAGTTTGCACTATGGGTAAGACAAATGGGTAAGCATCATAGTACAATTCTTATCCATATTTTATAATCTCTTAGATATCATACTTCGACAAACTCTTGCATATTGCAAAGCAAAAAGTATATGTTTTGGCAGCCATTTAATCCTTAGAGCGTAAAATTAAACTAGACTTTAATTATGGAGGAGCTTAATAGATGCAGAATATAGTTTTTGTACGCGCTTTTGGGATTCACGCCCAAAAGCAGCGGGCAAAAAGACATGTTCAGTTTTTAGACTTAAGATTAACCAGAAGAGAGATAAGGAGGAACAAAAGACAGGAGGTTACTCAATCCGAAAAAAAAGGAAGGAGCTTCAAATAGTTCTTGGGAGTGTTATTTTGTACGTGCTTTAGGGCTTACGCCCAAAAGCAGAATTCACCAAAAGACCTAGATATCAACATATCAAACATATTGACATACCCAACATATCAAACCCAAAATCTAAAAATGGACGATTTGCGGTTCCCGAACCTGCAAGGCTGAGGAAAGGAAGCGACTAACAGTGATTGGGACTTCATTCTTTTTCTATCCGAATCTCCGGACTCGGAGATTATATCGTGTTGAGTTAAATGTCAACAATTTACTGTGTTTATGTGTGGGATTCATTTGCTGAAAGAGTGTCGGTGGTTTGCTCGTGGTGTGCTATTGTGACACCTCCATTTGTGTAAGAGAAGCTATCATGAGTTTTATCGTTTTGTTCTAACTAGTATGCGTTGATTCAATATCAGCGTGCTTGAGGGCTTCATTGCTATTACTAACGCGGGCTGGATGTGGATCTTTTAGAAGACCTGGTCTATTGATTTTGTCTAGAATCGTTATTTTAATAATATCCCCATTTTGTAATTTCACATTTTTAGTCGCATGGTTGATTTCGATGATTTCATATGGGCCCTCGTAGTCTATCGCGAATTTGCCAATATGAGGTTCTTTTAGTGCGTAAACCAGTTCTCCTTCCCTGAAATCTTTAGTGTTTAAGCGCCTGTCGTAGTAATATTTGGATCGATATTTGGCCTGAACCAAATTCATGGCCGCGATGGTTTGCAGCTGAGATAGACTGCCAATTAATTCATCAACGTATTTAACGTAGGTCATTGATAATTTAGTATCCCTTTGGGGAAAACTGGAGGGAGTGCGGGGTTTTTGTCCGAACACCAGTTCATGCGGTGTAAATTCTGAGTCCTCATGTTCTGTGCAATTGTATGCGTGCTGACAAACACTCACCCACTTGCCCCAATGACTTTTGTATTCAATATATTTTTTTAAATATTCTGTTAACGTGTGGTGCATTCTCTCAATGCCCCCATTTGATTGTGGGTGGTATGCAGTGGAAAAGTATTTATCTATCCTGAAGATTTTCGCAAACTCTTCCAGTAGTCTATTCTGGAAATGAGTGCCTTGATCTGTGACTAGTGCAGCTGGAGGTCCGAAGTAGCAGATTACTTTGTCAGTGAACGCTCTAGCTACTTCTTCTGCTGTGGCCCTTCTTACTGGAATTAAAATGCAGTATTTCGTCAGCCAATCCTGCACAGTTAGGATATATCTGAATCCTTCCTCCGTTTCTTGTAGAGGTCCGTAGAAGTCCATCGATGATTTCTGGATGGGTTTCGAGGGAGTATCCGTTATGTTCAATGGTAGGCGGGTTTTTACTCTAATGAGTTTATTCGTCTGACATTGTGAGCAACCCATGACGAATTGTCGTACGTCTGGTCGCATATTACGCCAGTAGTAATCATTTGCAACTTTACTGTAGGTTTTATTTACACCACGATGACCTCCTAAATGTGCCTCATGATACTCCTTTAAGAGTCTGTACCTGTGTTTTACAGGCGGAATCGGAAGATTATTAAGGTAGAAAATAGCTACAACTTTTACACCAGAGAATATTAAATCAAATAGTTCAATGAACGTTCGATACTCATTAAGTATTAACATGGCTAAATCTCTTATGATGGCAAAGGAGCTAATTCCTTGACTTGAAATTTCCGCTTTTAATTTCTTGAGGCACTTTTTCATTTCAGCCTTGAGTGGTCTGTCGTTGATGTTATTCTTTATAAATAAACCAAATAGCTTCATATTTTTGCATGTGGATACGTCGACATCTCCTAGTTTGTGTTGCACACTGCGGAGTTCGTTTGGATTGATGTATTGTCTTTCAATCATAGCATCCAGGATTTCAGTGTCAAAGAAATGATCTGATGTCAAGAGATAAACTAAGTTCTCTCTATATCTGAAGGGATGCTCCTGTATAGATTTAATTTTTTCCAATGGAGGGGCCTCTGCACCTTCCGGGATCGCCCAGGGTGGTTTTTCACAAGGTGGTCGGGCTCTCATGACGAGACTCCGTTCTAGTGTGGCGTTGTGTGCTTTGGCTCTTATTAATGCATCGCGCATACTTATGGAGGGTGTATCTGGGGTACTCGCCCCATGGTCAGCCGCTGCAATATCTGGTACAGAGTGTTGAGAAGGATTGTGAGAAGATGGGTTTACTTGCTTGTTGATCTGACCCTTGTTTGCCGAGTGCGATCTTAGACCGGAATCTCCTCTTGCTCCTGCTGATATGGATGTTAGAGTGATGCTTTTCGAGGTCTATACCACTAGTAAAGGTGTGAAATGATTATCTTTCAAATGTAGGTAGATATAGTCCGAGGAGTTACTGACAATTATGTGTCCGAAGTTTAATACATCGTTACCATCATAGTAGTGAATGCAGATATTTTGATTAAATTCTCTTGCAAAAATGAAGGCACAGTCAGCGTCTCCAAATTCCATGGGAGATAACAGTATTTCACGTGTTTCTTCTGGGCAACCACAGTCATTGAGTGCGGAAGAGCGTACTAACTGCATTCTCAAGTCCAAAACTGAGTGTCTTAGCCCCGTACACATTAGGAATGAATAAAAGAGGCAGTTGCCAGGAGGCTGTGACGGAATGTCCAAGAATCGCTCCAGATTTAGATCAGGATTGGCACATTCTGCTCTATGCTCAAAGACTCGGAAATTACCTCTGTATGAGTCAACTGATGGAGCTCGTTTTGATTTGTTGCGTGCTCTTCTTTCCGCATTACGGGGGACATAATCAAAGTTGTCGAAGCCCTCCGCTGGTTCCTCTATGTGGAGGTCCCGTGGGAGTAGATCTTCCACTACTGGATCGTTTTCAAATGGCAGGTCCTGTTCATCCCTCAGATCTACTCCTACTATAGTCGTGTGCTCATATTCTCCTTTGCCAGTGTGGTCCTCGGCAAGGAAACCGCTAACTGTGGATAAGCTGTGCGGCTGAGACAAATCATCAGAAAGCTCGCTATCAGATTCATCCGACATGAGTAGAGATCTACGGTTGCCGTCGTTCCTTATGCTACTACTGAAACCAGGAGCACGAGGAACATTCGGGCTATCCGTTTTGATCGCAGAATTAGCATTGCCAGAGGTGGAACTAACTTTCCAGACGTCAATGTGTACGCCGTTCTTTCCTCTGATTTTCTGTTCGACTAGGTTGACTCTTAGTTTGGCTCCAAATTTACCTCCAATAGCACCAATCACTGCAGCAGGAGAGTGGTCCTGTTGGTTGTCGGTTTTATTCTTGTTTGGCAAAGTTGGTGCCACATCAACAGGAATATTCGGGCAATTCACTGGTGCCTCTTGACCTCCAACACATATTGGCTCTAATTTAGAAATATCAGAAATTGGAGAGGGTACACGGGGTGAAGGGGATGCTATGTGAACAGTTGGTTGAATCCCTTCTTGTCCCTTTTGCCCACACTGTGTGTTCTGACTGACAAATGGAGTCAGAGTAATTATCTCCAGAAGTGGAATGCCGGAAGCAGTCTGTGGCAGATCCTCTGGTGTTGTTTTAAATACGGCTGGCACTCTATTGACTGACTGTGGCTTTAAAGAATTTGGTTTTCGCCTGGACCTTGGGTTTGCCTTAGACGATCGGAACGTGGCTTTAACTGATTAAGCTGCTTTCTCAACCTTGCTGGTTTTGCTTGCTTTTTTACGAGTTTTCGCAGCTGGTTCCTCCTGAGAGCTACCAGACCGACTGTTCGTGTTGTGAAGTTCCTGAGAATTTGGAGCAGACTTGGCTCTGACCCTCTTGCGTTTCTTGCGCGTGCTGAGCCACGGATCTCTTGTGATATCCGCATTAAAATCTATGTCCAGCTGAGGTACCTTGCCGTCAGTGGCTGCTGCTTTCTTTTCCTCTAAATCCTTTACCATTTTGCTATGTAGAATGGATTCCTTGAGTACGGCTTTGATGCGCGATCGTTCATTTAGGCTCAATTTAAATTGGTTTTTACGCACTTTGACCAACCTGACATTGGTAAGGATACAAGCAAAGTGAATATAGTCTTTGTAATCCAGAAAATATTCATCTTTGGAATTTTCCTTCAATGAAAGCCACATTATAGGAATATCACTCTCATTTGATCGGATATTTACCAGAGCCTTGCATAGATAGAAACTGTTGCAGGAATTTCTGACAGCTATAATTCCCCCTTTCTTGTAGACTATAGATTTGTCTGACATTTCTTCGTCATCTGATGTTCCTTCGTCATTTGAGGTGTCAAGATTCGTTGACTCAGACTCAGAGTCATGATGGTTGTTTCCGACATTCTTCTTAGCTTGTTTCTGTTTTATTACACGAGCTTTGAACATGCGTGCCGGTGGCCATATTTCATTGAGGTCACTATCTTCCTCTTCTTGCTTGTCCGCCAACTCATCCAACTGTGCACGGGGGAGTTCGGGATTATCATCTCCTTCATCAATAACCGGGTTTCGCGATAAAGCATCTGCGTTAGCATTGTGTTTTCCAGGTTTATAAACAATGTCAAAGTCATATCCCCTGAGCGCGGCCTTCAGCCTGTTAAACCTGAGGTCCTGCTTCTTGGTGGTATGAAAGTGCTTCAGTGGCTCATGGTCAGTGACCACTGTAAAGTGTTTCCCGTAGATATAGTGCCAGAATTGCTCTTTGGCAAATACTACGGCTAGTACTTCTTTGTCATAGGTCGGGTAGCAAATTTCGCTGCCTTTGAGGGGTCTCGAGGCATAGGCGCATGGCTTGTCCAGACTATAATCAGAGGCATCCGTAGTTATTATGAACGGTTCGTCTAAGTTCGGATTGACCAAAACTGGTTCCGAGCACAGAATATCCTTCATTTTGTCGAAAGCAGCTTGGTGTTCTTCCCTCCAATGGAACTTCACACCTTTGTGTAAGAGTCGCGTGAGAGGTAGAGCAATCTCCGCAGCGTTAGGAATATACATCTTGTAGTAATTCCACAATCCCAGAAGTTGCCTAACCTTTTTGGCGGTGGTTGGGGTGGGATACTCTCTTACGGCTTTAAGCTTGCTCGGGTCAACACGTATGTTGCCTCCTCCAACAATGTGACCCAGAACCTTAGCTTCTCGCTTTAGGAATTGACATTTCTTAGGCTCTACAGTTAGATTTGCATCAATGAGTCGTTGCATGACTCTCCTGAATCGGGTCTCGTGCTCTTGAGAAGGTGTTTGTTGCCTCCTTAAGCCCCATAGCCATGCGCGTATATTCAAAGTGTTGGCAGCCATTCGGACCAACAGGAGTGCTGAATGCCGTATATTTAGCTGAGTCTGGATGAACCGGAATCTGATGGAAACCGTTTCTTTATTTATATCACTGAAATCCGTAACCAATCTCCACCTTTGCTCCCCATCCGGGCCTGGTTGTGTAGGCACGATCCAAAGATTACTACAATAGTTAGATTTGGAGGGGACTACTATACCTTGTTCGTACAGTTTGTCGACCTCTTTTAAAATATTTTCGCGGATTATTCTCGCGTACCTATGTCTTTTCGAACGAATTGGTTTGTTAGTTTTTAATTTAATTTCATGTTGAATTATGTTAGTCGCAGGTAAGGGTTCCTCGTCTAAACCAAAAGCCCCCGAAAACTCCGAAATTAAATCGCTCACGTGTTGTATTTCGGCTGCATTACAGTTGCTAACGTCGACCAAACTCATGATTTTGTCTACCCTCTCTTTAAGCAAATGTGGGTTATCTAGCATGTACTCGTTACGTACAGCAACATCAATCGGTTTTTTGATCGTATTACAAGAAAATAAGTTAAAAATATTGACTTTATTAATGACACTTGCGACATCGTCCTCACCGACATCCATGTCATTAGAGGATTTTGTAGTGAAACATGGTATTAGAAGGACTTGGGGTACGGGTATGGTTACGGTTTTTGTTCCTATGTTCAAAATTTCGGCGTACGTGTAACCATCATTATTTTTGCCCAAAAAATTCCCAAATAATAACTCTGGCCCTAAGTTTTGCAAGGGTACCCAACCATCCTTTTCTTTGACATTTATAACTTTCGCAAAAATAATTTGTCTCGTTCTGCCTTTGATATGAAAGCACTCCTCATGCTTGAAGGGAATAAAAATATCATTACACAATTCTAAACGCTTCTCTGCGGCATCAATACGTGCCTTATGAGCTTCAATAAAGTCCCAACCGATCAATCCCTCTACATTTACGGGGAAGCTGTCGGGGACTAAGTGTAATTCGCACGGCGCGCCATCGTTGGCTACCAAGTTTATTTTCCCTAAGGTGTAACATGTTCCTGGAGTTACTCCCTTAATTGCCAGAACAACTGACTTGTCAATTTTTACAGAATGTTCATCGACATAGCTTGTCTTAATTATTGATATGTCAGACCCCGTGTCAATGAAAAAGTCGGCTTGGTTATTTACAGAATGTTCATCGACATAGCTTGTCTTAATTATTGATATGTCAGACCCCGTGTCAATGAAAAAGTCGGCTTGGTTATTTGCCAGATTGGGGCTTCTTAACATGATAACTGGTGGAGAACGGCCCACTTTAGCTAATTTAATGTTAACCTCCTTTATTTTGGAGTGTACTGAGTGGGAGTTTTCAAGGTTCCCTGGTGTAGGTTCAACAGCTACTGAGGTTGGATGGTCTTTTAAACCGAAATTTTCTGTTGTTATCGCAGCAGGGGGTTGCTCTGATGTGGTTGCACCCTTATTTGCACCCCGTATAATTTGATTATCTTTACAAGGATTGAGTATAATACACTGCCCGTCCTCCCCCCCCCCCCCTGAGGATGAAGTCGAGCAGCTTACTAGTTTAAAGGATTTGAGCCCCTGTTGTTCAGTTGATTATTATTATTTTGGTTTCTTTCCTGATTAGTGTTGCTTATACGTATGTCGCGATTCCTATCAAAGAAATCTTGGACTTGTCGTATGTGTTGATCTTTCTCATAGGAGTCTTGTCGATTGTCATTGAAGTATCCAATGTTATCCCAATTTCTGTGGTTATTAGTGTTGTTGCGGGTGTTGTCATTATAGCTACCTCTGTTGTAATTGCCCCTACCTCTGCTGTTATTATACCCATGAGTGTTAGTGTACCCATTATTGTGCGTGTTTCCCCGATTATCGGGATAATTGCGGGTGTTGTTACTATTGTTATTGAAATTAGAACGTCCTTGATTGTTGTCTGCATAACCCCGGTTATTGAAATTTTCCTGATTTCCATAGTTGTTGCTACCACTGTTATGTGTATTGCGGGAATTGTCCCCATCAGCACGATTACCTGTGTTATATTGATTATTATACTGATTAGTGTTGCCCGAGTTATCCTTGTTGGTATTCTGCGGGTTGTGAATCTTCTGCGCATTAATACGTCCAGCATTGATATCATTTTCCAGCTTGTAGCAGCCCTTGAATACATGCCCCACTCTTTCACGGTAGTGGCAGTATAATCTGACACCAGGTTTTTTGGTACAATCTTTGGATGTGTGCCCGTTACTGTTGCCGAGTTCACAACTATTGTTTTTGTCCACTGGTGAAATGGCTATTGTGTCATTGGTATTGCCCGATATTTCTTTAATAGCATTTTCTTGCGAATCCAAATAGTTGACCTTTACATAGCCGGGCTGCGGATGTTCAATCACTTGGTGTAAGGACAGTCTAGCACTTTGCTTACACTCAAATTCGATTGCCAGACGTATCGCATTATTGAGGGTGGTCGGACGTTCACTTCTTACTTGATGGTTTAGTGAACTGCTGGGTCCAAACATGAAATGTTGAAGGGCATCATTTTGTGCTCCTCTCTTTCTACATTCACGATCTGCTGATTCGATATCCGGTGCAGATTCGTAGATCGTTAATAGGCGATTGAGTAATTTTTGTACTCGCAGCCCATAGTCTCCAGCAAGTTCGTTGGTTCTCTGTGTTATTAATTTGAGTTGACATAGGATCTCATCCGCTAGACCAATGTTGCTGTACTGAAGGATAATGTCGCTGAGAAATTTTTCAATTGATGAATATTGTTGAATGCTAGCCGAGAATCCATCTGCCGCTCTACCTGTTAGTTTATTGGCTATGGCTAGCAGGGTATACTGTTCGGCCTGTGAGCCATAGGTACTTAGAACTCTTCTGATGGCTGAAGAAAAGAGGTTAAGACGCTCTGGATTTCCATCAAATGTTAGAATCAGATTCAGAGTTGCGATAGCGACAAATTGGACCTTTTAAACATGTCATATTCCAGGCGATTATTTTCTGGATTTAAGATATTTGTTGGTTTTGTCTGCGAATAAGGGTGTGCAATCGAACTGGATTTTGAATTAGGATGAGCAAACTGATGTGAGCCAATGATGTTACTTCCCACCCTCGAGTCAAATTCGCTGTTTGGGTTCTCCGGCGAATTCTCGGGCGTGTAAAATATACGCTGTGCTTGCTGCGTGTCCCATGATACACGCGCAGTCGTTGATACTGCTGGAGAGATTTCTGTTGGGCGTGGATTGATGTGATCATTAATCCACGATGGTGTGCTAGGGTAGTTGAGATCCCGCGTTGGGTTTTGGAGGTGATACTCCCTGTCCTGCTGTAGCCTGAACATCTGCCTAGATTTTTCTGCATTAGGCCCAGAAGTAGTGTTTGGGTCATGACTAGGCAGAGAATAATCATGTCGATTCTCTTGTAGAAGACTATACGGGTATTGTGAGCTCATATTGATAGCGTTGATGCTAGCCTGGGTATATGTGCTCGTGCAGCTCTGCCCCAGCGATGTGTGATTGCTGATCGTGTTTAAGGATAGCGCGGGCGTCACATCGGGGGGTATTTGCACCAAGGTCTCACGAGACAAGGAAGCAGGAATGGTTTTAATGCTCGCGAGGCTAGGATTCTCGGCAGCTATTCTGACCAGGGCCTGGTTTATTCTGCTGCGCATATCCAGGAGGTCCATGAACGAGGGCGTCTCCGGTCTATTTTGAAGAACAGGCGTGTGGTGATGTCTATGTGTGCTGGAGGTCGTGGATATGGTTGCTTTCGGCAGCGTGCCCATATATAGCGTGTCACGTGCCGATGAGTTCCGTGTGTCACAATGGGCATGAATCCGGATGTCGTTGTAGGTGTTCTCCAATTTATTCCACTCGCAGCACTAAGTTCTTCAAGAGAATTAGCGCTATTATTTAGCGAGTAACTGGGATCCCATGTAAATTCTCTTCTTTGATTCAGGATATTGTCCGAAACGAATGATGAGATATTAGCGGGCATCACATTTCGTTGTGCATCTGTTGAGAAAAGGTGCTGATCTTCTTGCTCCCTGTTTACGGGGTAGCCGGTGACACTAGCACTTCTGTTGTCCATGTCAGCTTCTTTGCTTTTACTCTTTTTGCCTTTATTCCATATATTTGACAACGACATTATGAGCTACTCAGAGATTCGTCAACTAAATGTAGGTTGATTTAAATAATTCATCAAATTCTAATATCAGCAGCTGCTTGTGGTATATAGCCTGTTAGGGGGGGGGGGGGCTTTATATAAAAATGTTGTGCAACAAAGGACTGAGGTTACTAAAGATCTCACAAAAGTGGGAGAGGAATTTACATTTGCTGAGCAACTATCAAAGCAAGATTTTATTGAGAAAAATTTTTACTGAATGTAAGTTAAATTAGTTGCAGCTGTTTCAAATGTATAATAGCATACATTAGTCATTCGAGACTTTTAGAATTTATATTTATGCACAGAGGGGCGAAAATATTGAGGGTCCTCCGGCGACCAATCTGCGAGAATTGTGCAATTCACGATTTGCGAAAGTGCAAGTCCTACTAACTTCCAAAAACCTACATGAATTAAGGTTGAGAAAGTTTAAGGATTTCGACTTTCAAGAGTTGCACATTCCAATTTGGTTTACAGTCCTTTTCGTACTGTCATAAGGTCAGTTATGAGAAGTGTACTTGCTGTAATAGTAAGATTAAATGCAATTAGCACACGAATATCTTGCTTTGTGAACTTATTTCTAATGAAGAATTTAATAAACAAAAGGTTCTAATGAGCGAACTTTATCATGATAAAAATCCTGATAATATCTCAATGTTTATGGTAATAATGATGGTTTAAAAAGTAGAAATTAATATGAGAGTATCTAAGTACTAAAGTTGGATAATGGTTATAATAATTTAATGAAATTACAGAGTTTCTTTTTTTTTTTAAAGTATGGCTCTGATATAACTTGATGTGCCATAAGACGTATTTTGTAATGTGCTATGATTATTGCACGCCTTCAAGATTTATCAAAATTTAATATTATTAAAGTTAATTGTGGTATAACCTCAAACCAGAGAAAGAGACGCCATTTTAAAGGTAATGTCAACAATCTGATTTTCTAACTCGGAGATGCTTCTGAAGGTCTCAGTTTTCTCTGAGTCTAACCGTTTCTCAAAATCTCCTATGATTTTGATTGAATTATTTAACGCGTTAAGGACCAGTTGATTGACGTGTTGTAATGCTTCGACTTTGATCTCGCTCTCCTGAAGTCTCTGCTCAAGAGCGTAAAAGGACTCTCGTAAGTTTTCCTGATTTTCTGTAAGATCGTCAATTTGATCTTCCACTATGATAACAGGGACTTGCGGGGCGTTTGAAAATTCTTCCCCCGACCAAGGAAAATTCACTGAAGGTAAATCTGGTGACATAAGCTACTTCTGCTCTCTATTATAGTTGACTGGATTGTGTTTGGGGTTGTTCTTATTAAAAATAAGGCCTCCTGCAGGTCCGGTGATCACTTGCACTAAAATAGAAAGCAACATCGCGTCGAATCGCGGGAATTATTACCAATGAATTTGCAATCGTAAACGTAAATGTGTCTGTTGAACTATGCAGTGAAAAGAGGAGTTAAATCAAGTTAAATCGTGGTAATTATTACTCATAAGTTTACAATGAAAAGAAATTTTAATTTTAATGCTTTGATATTCCAAAAAGAAAAAAAAATTATTTTCACCACCTTGTATTAAATTCGCTAATAAAAGTTTACTATCAAAAATTATTTAATTCAATATACCAAATAAGAATCGAATACGACTTGTAGTGATGAATTGTTCATTTAGAATACACTCTAAATAGCTTTATGATCAGAGTCGTAATTGGGATTATAAAACAGAGTTAAGAAGGAAATAAGTTATTTGGCAAGAGTGAATTATTAACTTCAGTTGTATGAACGAAAATCGATTATAATAAGATTTATAAAATGATACTGAATTCTCTATCGAAATTATTTTGAAATATGAGGATAAATTATTATTTGTTTATAAAGTATGAAAAACGTTGATATGATAGATTGTTTATTTCTTTAAAGTTTCTTGATTATTGTGTTGCATTTACGACGATTAGGGCAGATACGATATTCAGAAAAAGTGAAAGTATAGCGCTCTGTTTTAGATAATACTAACCGAAACGACACTGAATTTATGTGGAAATTTTAATGTTCTCTTTCAGATGATTTTAGCGGAAAAGCGACACACAATTTATGTAAATAGCGTTTTATTTGAGATGATTTTGTGGAAGCGATGCTCAATTTATGTAAAAATTCTGCCTTTTTATTTAAGAAAAATTTCGCCGAAATAAAACTCAACTTATGTAAAAATCTAACACTGCTTAAGAAAATCTTGCGGAAACAGCACGCAATTTGTGTAAAATTTTGACACTTTGTTTAAAAAAGACTTGAGAAAAACGATGCTCAATTTATATGAAATTTTAACACTTTATTTAAAAGATTTGAGAAAAAGAAAACGATACTCAACTTGTGTAAAAATTTTAACGTTTCGTTTGAGAAAAATTTGCGGATACAACACTTGATTTATGTAAAGTTCTAACACTTTATTTAAAAAGTTTTTCGAAAATGACGCAATTTATGTAAAAATCCGAACTCTCTATTTAAAAAGGTTTGTGAAAATGACCCTCAATTTATATAAAAATTCTGACACTTTGTTTGAAAAAAAATTTTGCGAAAAAGAGACAATTTATATAAATATTCTAACACTTTAATTGAAAAAGTTTTATGAAAAATGAGTCAATTTATATAAAAATGCTAGCACTTTAATCGAAAAATTTTGTGAAAAATGAGTCTCAATTTATGTTAACTTTCTTTTTATCAAAATTTATTTTTTGGAAAAAGAAAAGGCACTGAATTGTGATTGAGAGGGAAACAAATAATCCCGGGCGTGAATTTTCCCCTCGGAGGATTGATAATATTTAGTATGTATTTTTGCATGCAGTCATTTGTCATTATTTGATTAGTTGGATCGTATTGATATATGTGTGCCTTTCTTTCAATATTCATACAAATTTGTTTTAGCTTCCTTCCTTCAATATTTATGTAAATAGTGGCTTCCTTCTTTCAATATTTGTGTAAAGTTGTTTTAGCTTCCTTCCTTCAATGTTTATGTAAATAGTGGCTTCCTTCTTTGTTTTCTCTCTCTTTTGAGTAGCCAAAAATTTTGCATTTTCACTGATATGAGAAAAAAAAACTTGCTTGTGCGTAACAAGAAAAAAAAACAAGACCCGTCTCCGCGCCGTACTAAAGTTCCGCTCGCGAGAAACTTTTACCCCCGACAAGGGATGCCACTGTTACAAACGCAGGTGGGATAGCAGGTGTGGGCTCGAACAGAATGAGCACAATTCGGTTAAGATTCCTTTATTAATTGGTAGAGAGAGAGAGACGCGGAGCAGTTTGTTCTGCTCAACGGGTCGGTGGCTACTGTCGGCCGCGCTGCAGCTATTGTGAAGCTGCAGCTCGCCGGATGCGCGTTATCGCTTGGCGATAACGCGAATCCACGCGCGAGAGCCGGCGACTGCCTCGCCGAGCAGTGAGAATCGACGTGCGCCTAGGTGCAGCACGTCACAAAACGCATGCAGAGCACACGAAGGGGATACCAGTAGCAGCGTACTACATTGTCGAAAACGCGAAAAGACGTCGCATGATACATATAGATATACTACCAACGATCCCATACCGCAGAATATATAGATATACAACACACGATCCCGTACTGCATTGCCGAATACGCAAAAAGACGTCGCACGATACATATAGATATACTACCAACGATCCCGTACCTCAGTATATATAGATATACAATACACGATCCCGTACCATATTGCCGAATACGCGAAAACACATCGCACACATATATGAAAGTGAAAATTCTCCAGAAGATCCTGGAAGTAAAACAAAGTTAATACAATCCTTCTATACGTATTAACAAATGTTTTAAGCACCCACACAACATTCTAGGTGCTATAGTTCCCAAATAAAACCAAATACAAGAATCAAAGACAGCAAATACTGGTCAAAAGCTGATATCCAACTTTCAAAAACCAAAATCTAAACCACAACTAATCAAGAAAATATAATTATAGTAGCATGGGCTACATACAAAAACACAAAATCCTATTATTTAAATTATAATAATAAATGTGGGAATGAAGGATTGCATGGAAAGGATTATATTAAAGAATAAAAAACACTCGATTGATTAAATAATAATATATTGGAAAGAATATTAAAACAGTAAATTAATATTAATTGTCCCTGCTTCAGCGCCTCATCCCAGGCATGGCACTGGAACCCAATCCTATAACAAAAACATTTAAATATTAAATAAGTATACAATGTTTAAGGCACACGAAAGCGCCTAACACGAAGCTTACCTCCGTGCCCGAGAGACGAAGGCAGGAGGCTGGGTCGCTCTGGGACTGCCCACAGATTAGGCAGGACTCCTCAAGAGCGTCCCAGTCCTCATGGTGGCAAGGAACCCACCCACCCGGAGAGGGCTCATCCTCCACGGAGATAATGCGATAAGAAATCTGTAAACAAAAAGAAATAAAAGATTAAAACGATTCGCCTAGAGGATGAAGTAACGAATTAATAAGTAAAATAAGAAAAAAATATATAAAATAAAATATGCACCAACCTGCACACCAGCAGACACGCGCCTCACATCCATGGCAGCGGGCAATGCGGAAGGCTGCCGGCAGATCGCACACCGACCATCCACGTAGACGCTGGATCCAGCTATCCCGTGGCAGGGATACAACGGATCAGGCCCAGCATCCACCGCCTCGTCCGCTTCGCCCACTGACCCCACCTCCGACGCATAGCCGTCATCACCTGACTCGGGATCAGACTCATACATCTAAAGGAAAGTAAAAAAAAAAAGAATAACGACGTAGGTAAAATAGGGAAGTCAAAGTGGTACATATGAAAGAAAAAAAAAAAACTTCACTTACCTCTATCTCTGGCACCTCCTCGACGCCTGGACCCCAAAATTGGACAGCCATGATAAAAAAAAAATAACGAGTAGATAGTGAAGCACAAAATCAAGACACAACACTGAACATAATCAAGAAAAACGCAGGGAAAATAAAAGTGCAAACCCGACATAATCCCCTACCCCGACACAAGATCGCATCTCGCGAAATCTGAGCGCGGAAGAAAGCGCGCGGAAGAGCTACGAAGAAACAGATAAGCAACGAAAGCCTTATCACGGCTAAAGCTAGACGCAAATAATATTTGCTAAACATAATAAAATTCTTAGCCAATTAAAGGGACCCCATGTGTGCTGGGCATATATTGCGTGTGTGCGTATATGCACTGTCACAGTGCATAACTAATTATTTCATCACTTTAGCTCAGAACACTTAACGAATTCAGATTCGGGGGGTCAAAATACTTTTAAAAAACCTTGTTGAATCCTGGGTGGCCCACGGCTTCATATGGATAGCGTCAATACTATAACGTGATTTCGTCAGGTGATAAATTTTCTATAAGGCATATTGCCAGATTCATTACATTGTAATTCAACATTAAATAAACGAAATATATTGACGGAAGTGAACACGTAATTAAAATTTGAAGCAATCTTACGAAAAACACACATTTTCTCTCTGTGTTAACACGGGCTTAAGACCGTCTTGATACCCATCTTGTAGGTTCTCGTATAGCAACAGTAACCTTATATATTATACTAATTTAGTTCTACTTACCTTGATTTCTACTGGAATCTGTCTCATCCAGATTCGATCAGACTGCTATACTGGATCATTTCATACCGAAAATGGAAGGCAGGGCAGCATGGTTTCCATAGTGATCAGGTACAGGTGTGGGGAGGGCGAGGGTGGAGAAACGTACGACAAAACGTTCCGAAGACCTCCGAACGAACGGCGGCGTCAGCGTCCTAACCAACCCGAGCTCGTAGGGGCGCTGGGAGGGAGGACAGACGTCGGCCGAGATCCCGAGCCTGTAAAAGGGCCCGACTGCCGCATACTCATATGGCTAGCGTAGAGAGAGTCGAGAAGGATTGTCATTAAAACCAACATGATTTTTCGTAAAATCACTTCAAATTTTAATTACTTTATTTTCAGCGATCAAATATTCTAATATCAAGTGTGCGTTAAATAGATACTCGAGAACGAAGTGTTTCCGTTCGTCAATATACTTGGTTCATTTAATATCGAATTACAACGTAATGAATCCTGTAGTAAGCCTTATAGAAAATTTGCCACCTGGCGAACACGTTATAGTATTGACGCGGCCACCGAGTTCCAAAGATCCACTGCGGTTTTCTTAAAGTATTTTAACCCCCTGAATCCGAATCCGCAAGGTTCTCTGCGCTAAAGTGGCGCAATAATTAGTTATAAACATATTTATAAACAAATATGTTAGGAATGTTTATAGCTCTAAGGAAAAATAAAAAAAAATGATATTATAATTATAACTACAAAAAACTTAAAAAGTTATCATCAATATAAAATAAATAAAAAAGGCCAGTTTATAACAATATATTTTCAAACATAATATAACACAAACCTAAAGTTGTATTATAATTAAGGGGGAACTCTACTGATTATTACAACTTTTAAATTATGTCTATATTACTAATTTTAAATTATATCAATTTTTATGAATCAGAATTGTAATTTATAATTATAAACATATTTTCAATTGTGTATAGAATAAGAAATATTTTACTTTGGTAAAAGTTCAATTTTACTGTTCCATGGCTCATTTATCGAATAACCCATTTTGTCAAAAAATCTTTACTGCGCATAGCCTAATTATGAAGATTTCTGAATCTATGGTTAAAATGTATGATTTAACTATACGAATAACAGTTATGATTTTTAAAACTATAAAACTGTTAGTTGTAATATTTATTTATAAATATTATTTAAATTATTAAAAATTGTTATTAAATATTGATGTATAATATAAAAAATTAATACCATAAAAAAAATTTTCTTTAAAAATCAAACTTTTATTTTCATAGTTGAAACATAAATTTTAACCATAGATTTATAAGTTTTCATAATTCGGCTATGTGCAGGGAACATTTTTCATCAAAGTGGGTTACTCGATAAAACGAGATATCGAACAGTAAAAATAGCACTTTTACCCAAGTCTAATATTTCTTATTCTAAGTACAAATGAAAATTTATTAATTATAAATTACAGATTTGATTTATAAAAATTTATATAATTTAAAATAATTTTTATAATCAGTGGAGTTTTCCTTTAAAATAATATTGTAATATTATTTTGAAATTGTTTAACATATATATTTTTTTATATTACTATACTTCATTCTTTTTGATTCACCTTATTTTTTTTACATCTGTAAGTTTTTTGCAATTGAAATATATACTATTATAACATATAATATTATTGACATGCTCAATAATGCAGCATAAATCAAATTTACCTAACATTTTTCTCTTGTCGAAAGTTAAATTTTAGTAGAGATAACATTTCTTTTTGGGCGAACTTATTAGAAGTATCAAGTGGCGCGGTAGCGCCACGAAGGCAAGTTGGAGAAGCAGACGAAGCCTCGGTGCTCGTGAGACTATTTACTTCTATATTGGTGTTAGAATGTTTTGTGAGCTAAACTATGATTTCCAACAAAAATATTAGTGAAAAGGCTGCTTATTTTTATAATATGTGAGTGTATAATAAATATAAAAATGCTAAAATCACGTTTTTCTTCTTTAGCCTGAAATGTGAAAGGACCGTGAAGTTGGCTGCAAAGCTAGACAGATAAGAATTGCTTTCTCACGAAAATATAATAATAATATATTACGATATTTAGAATTAAGAGGTTGGCAGTGAATACTCCGCGTTCTGGAGCTGTACCAGTAACTAGCTTGCAAGGGTTCCCGATTACAAGTTCAGGTTGTTTTCAGTGTCTTGATATAAAAATCATTCAAGTACGGTGTCTAGGTGAATAGGGTGGTTGATGACGAGGTCTAGGTCATACGCTCCATGGTTTTTGGTGTCTAGGTGTAAAAATCATTCAAGGGTGGTGTCTAGGTGTAAAAATCATTTAAGGGCGGTGTCTAGGTGTACAAGATTGCCGGTGGCGAGGTCTAGATGGCGCGCTCCGTGGTTTTTTTGTGTCCAGCTGTAAAAATCATTCAAGGAAGGTGCCCAGGTGTACGAGGAAGCCGATGACGAGGTCAGGGTAACTCACACCCTGGTTATTGGTGTCGCGGTGTAGAAATAATTCGAGGTTGGTGTATATCAGAACAATCAGTAATTTCATTTTAGTAATAAAAATGTTACAAAAAAGCTGTCGAAAGATGCTAAAGATGCTTATATTTTATTTTTACGACGTCGAATATGAAATACTCAAAAAAATTGATTAAAAAGGATTAAAATATCTAAAAAAAAATTAACTTTTAAAAAAGTAAAAGGTTAGGTAAATAGAAAAGAACTGAGATCAATTCAACAAAGTCAAGTTTATTATATTTAATCGTAATGAAGCGCGGAACAACTCTCAAGATAATGTAGACTACGTAACTTGCCATGCCCGTTTCATTTTATTTATTGGTGAACAACTAAAATTTTCTTTTTGTACATTAGAATGTCATCTAAACACCTTAAGTATAAAGTCCATTTGTAAAAAGGCTGTCGCAAAGCCTCACCCCCCATCTTTTTCAAACCGCGCGTGAGTGCGGAGCGCCAATGAGAGCGTGGCAGGGGAGCAAGATACTGCGCACGCTCCAGATCCCGCTCTTGTGCTCTTTTTATTAGTTTTTGAACGTCTCTTCTCCATACATCGTCTATGTCTGCCTCTTCGTTTGCATAAAATCGTGGATCTGATGTGTAAATTGCTTCGCGCACTTCGTCTGGTACATGATCGTCGTCTGAAAAATGAGAGAGTATTTTCAATTGTATCTCTATCTCCGTACCCGATTCAGTTATGTTGGTATTTCTATCCGTTTGATATCTCTTTATGCTCTCTTCAAACCTTCTACTTCTTCTCTCGTCAGAGTTGTTTTGACTGATAGGTTCTCTATAGATTCTTCATCGGTATTTTCTTCGTTTTGGGATGTTTCTACTGCACTTATTTCTATGGCAATGTTGCTTATGGTTTTGTTTTGGCTCTCTTCTGAGGAAAACACTTCTTCGTCTCGTGTTTGTCCTTCTGTTGTCTCCAACTCTTCTTGTCGCAATCCACTATAGCTGGGATCAAGTTTGTCCAAATCACTGTCTTCATTGGCTGTAGATGATATCCATGATCTTCTGGATGGGTTGACTGTCATCGATGTGTCTGAATCTGCATCAGTTGAACTTTCAGGAATTTCTCTTTGTTTTACAGTAGTGGCTTTGGATGTTGACGTTTCAGTTTCTGCTACCTTTTTTGTTTCTGTTTTTCTTCCCAATATTGCTGGTTTGGGCATTTTTAGTATTGTTCCCTGTTTACGATACTGTCCCACTGGACTTTGTGTTTGCGTACGTCTTGCTCTAGTTCTCTGTGCTATTACGCTGTGGTCCAACTTAGGTGCTTCTTTATTAGTCTTGGACCCTATTGGTCTTCCTCGTCCTCTAGGTTTATTCGTTATATCACCCGTTGACTGTATTCTAGATCGTGACTGCGTTGTCGCTTTGGATGATGTCGTTATACTTCCTGATGATTTCTCTTGTTTCTTTTGTTTTTCTTCTATCACCATGACTTTTATACTGGGTAGATTTTTATTAATTTCTTCTTCAGTCATCTCTGGCGGGTTTCGCGATAGCGCATCAGCGTTTTTATTTAATTTGTCTGGTTTATATTTAAAGCTATATTCGTATCCGGTGAATCTGAACATCCATCTCATTAATCTTTGTCCTGGATCTTTTCTGCTATGCATCCAGTTCAGTGGCTCATGATCGCTCACTAGCGTGAATTTTCTACATAACAAATATGGTCTAAATTGGTGCAAGGCATATAACACTGCAAGACACTCTTTTTCTGTGGTCGAATAATTTCTTTCAGCTCTGTTGAGCGCTCTAGATAAGTATTGTACCGGATGATCAAAACCGTAATCAGAATCATCTGTAATGTAAATTCTTTATCAAAGTCCGGAAATTGTAAAATTTGTTCTTTCATCAAACATTCTTTTGGTTGCTGATAACTATTTTCACACTCTTCTGTCCATTCAAATTTCACATTTTTCTTTAATAAGTCATTGGATGGTTTCGCGATTTTTGCAAAGTCTTTTATGTATTTTCTGTAGTATCCAAACATACCGAGTACTTCTCTTACATTTTTCGCATTTTTGGGTGTAGCAAGCTTTGCGATGGCGACTACTTTCTCTGGATTAGGCTCTATGCCTCTAGCGCTTATGATGTGTCCCAGGAATCTGACTTCTCTTCTAAAGAACTCTATTTTGTCTGGTTGCAATACTGTATCTGAGTCTCTCCATAAGATTTCTAATTCTCCATAATTGAAACCTCTGAGGACCTTCTCCATTAGCCGTTGGAATGTCGCCGTTGCATTTTTCAATCCTGCAGGCATTCTAGTATATTCGTAGTGTCCATTTATAGTTGTAAAAGCCGTTTTGTAACAATCTTCTGGGGCCATTGGTATTTGTTGAAAACCACTTGCAAGATCAAAAAATGGAAAAATATGTGGCTCCTCCCAATTGATCCATTATATCAGAGATCTTGGGTAGAGGGTAAACATCTCTGATCGTCTTTTTGTTGAGTTCTCGGAAATCAATCACCATTCTCCATCTTGGGTTTCCGTGACTATCGGGCTTCTTGGGTACATCCATATTTGCGAGTTGCATGGCGAATTTGATTCTCTAATGATTCTGTCTCGTAATTTTTTTTCTACATTTTCTCTAACCACTTGCTTGTGTTTCGGTGGATGCCTGTATTGTTTTGTGTTTATAGGTATATCGCCCTCTAGATGGATATGATGCTGAATCATGTCTGAGCATGGTAATTTGTCTCCAGGCAATAGAAATCTGTCTAAATAATCCTCTATAATACGATCTACAATTTTTAATTCTTCTTTTTTCTGGTGGCTTCTTCTAATAGCTTCCTTCACTTTCTCTAATCGTTTAATTTTATCGACTATAATTTCGCCGTTGAAATTACTATCTGTCTCTTCTAAAAATTCTGGTTCAGTCTTGAACGGTATGAGTTCTTTGGCATCAACTTCTATGGTGACATCGTGTTCACTTGTATTTATTGCTAGCATTGTGCATGTGTTGTTATCATTGATTACTACTCCTTCTACCAGGAACACGTCTTTGTTTTCTACGTCAATTCTGGGTATATATCCTTAGTTCAATTCACTTTTGATCAAATTGTTTCTGACCACTCGTCTCGTTCTGGCTTTTATAATGTATTTTGTTTTCATGGGTACATCTGCATTATCTAAAGTATTCACGTTTCATGATTCTTTGTCATTATTTCTCTCCTCAACTTGTAGTATGTCACTTGTCTTATAAGGATTGTGTGCTATTTTCTTTTGCTCTCAATATTCTTTTTCTAGTCCCAAAAATGGCATTGGATGCATTACGTCTCCGCTCACCATCATAGCATTGTTGTGATAAGAAATGACTGCTTCTTCCTTCTTTAAGTAATGTCTTCCTAATAAACCATCGTGCGGTGTTGGGAAGTCGTCTCTAACTATATGAAATTTTACTGGTCTATTCTTGATGAGTAGGTAAACAGATCCTAGAGTTGGTACTGTTTCTGCTGTAATCCCTCCAAACCATCGTACATCTTGCATATTTATTGGCATATTGTCGTCTATGAAGCCTAACTTAATTAAATTCACCGTTGCTCCATTGTATATCTTGAATGTCATCCATGGTTTGGTGGTCCCTTCTGGCACTCTTATTTTCACTGCTGTTGGTTCATCATTTTCCCAATTAAATTCTTCAGGTCCCGTGCAGTTGGCTGAACACATTCTTGAAACTCGGGCTGATTTGTTAGGATCGTCATTATCGGTGATCTCTGTGCCCCGTAGTTGTTCCGGCTGTTCTGATTCGGGTTCTGTTTCCCTTTGTTGTAGTTTTGCATTTGTTGTTGGTATTTGTTCTGGTCTGGATCCTGCTGTTGTCTCTGGCTCTGGTTTTGTTCCTGGCTCGTCATTCCTTCTCCATGACGAGCCCCTTGAGAGTTTAAATTCTCTCTTTCGTTTTCATTTTGTTGGTAGTTTCTTCTGTTGCCGCCTCTCTAATTATTTGGATAATTATTATAATTCTCTCGTCTATCTGGACCACTGGGCTGATAATCTTCGCGACGTCCATTTTCGTGATTAAAAATTTGCCTCTGATTTCCTTGACCATTGTTTCTATTCCATGAGAGCCAATTGCTTCCACCTTGTCGATTACTGTTGTTAAATCCGCGTTGGTATCCTCCTCTGCCATAATTGTTGTAATTACCATTACCTCTTTGATAACCGTTACGATTGTAGTTGTCTTGGTAATAATTGTTTCTTACATAGTTATTTGAGGGTTCTCTTTGTTCGGGTTGATTCACGTACCCCATATACTCTTCTTGTTCATTTACATAACCTATGTAGTTCTGTTCTCTGTGATTTCGCTCGTCATATCTATTATGGCTTCTGTACCCCTCATGTCCTCTTTTATTATATTCACCTTCATTTCCATATCCATTATTATAAGAGTTTTGTCCATTTTAATAGTTTTGAGTTATTCGTGGCCTTGAATCTGGTATAATCCTCGCTTCCATGCTTGATTCCAATCGTACAGTTTCTTCGTATGCTTCTTGCAGATTTTCAGGTCTAATCATGTCTACTCATTCGGATAAATTCGCTGGCAATCCTTTTATATATATGTCAACTGCTAACATTTCCAGTGGTTCCATCATTTTATCAAGGTTCTCTTCTGCCTTTTCTTCTTTTAGAGCGATTTTGGCGGTGCTCAATAGCACATTCAATTCGTCATAAAAATCTCCTACTGTGTCACCTTGTCTTATTCTCAGTGTTTGTATGCGTGTGTTGTAATAGCTGAAATCTCTCACTGGACCAAATCTCTATTTTAAATGCTTAATCAATTCATCTATTGTTGTTATGGTTTTATTATTCAAACTCTTTTTCGCTGGTCCGGTTATTCTTTGCAGCACATTCCGCATAAACTGTGGTCGAATGTCATTAAATCTTGGATGTAGTCTCTTAACTTGGTGTGTCTTCCATCAAAACTTGGTATGCCGCTTATGCAATTCAAAAGCGCATAGCTACTTATTAGCCATTGTAGTAGCTAACGTGGCAGCCGTTTGATCACCCGCACTATTTTCGTCAGTCATGTTGAATGTGTCACTTGTCTTCTAAATAAATTATCTGTCCTTCTAAATGTTTTTTTTTAAAAACTGCTTAATAATCTATAACGCTATCGATGCGCGATATTCTTGAATTTTCCTTATCTCTCATTAAACCAAATTCTTATTTATTGCCCAATATGTTTATGCCCTGCTTGTATATTTCTTGTCGCGAATGATGCTTATGGGGAAAAATTATAATGTGGGTCTCCCGTATATTAACTAAACTAAATTATAGAAACATTATGGCAAAACAAAATTATAGGGACTCTTAATTCTATTTAAATGGTTGATAATAATTATAATAATCAATAATAATAGTAATGATTGTTTAGTTTNGTTTGTATGCGTGTGTTGTAATAGCTGAAATCTCTCACTGGACCAAATCTCTATTTTAAATGCTTAATCAATTCATCTATTGTTGTTATGGTTTTATTATTCAAACTCTTTTTCGCTGGTCCGGTTATTCTTTGCAGCACATTCCGCATAAACTGTGGTCGAATGTCATTAAATCTTGGATGTAGTCTCTTAACTTGGTGTGTCTTCCATCAAAACTTGGTATGCCGCTTATGCAATTCAAAAGCGCATAGCTACTTATTAGCCATTGTAGTAGCTAACGTGGCAGCCGTTTGATCACCCGCACTATTTTCGTCAGTCATGTTGAATGTGTCACTTGTCTTCTAAATAAATTATCTGTCCTTCTAAATGTTTTTTTTTAAAAACTGCTTAATAATCTATAACGCTATCGATGCGCGATATTCTTGAATTTTCCTTATCTCTCATTAAACCAAATTCTTATTTATTGCCCAATATGTTTATGCCCTGCTTGTATATTTCTTGTCGCGAATGATGCTTATGGGGAAAAATTATAATGTGGGTCTCCCGTATATTAACTAAACTAAATTATAGAAACATTNGGTATGCCGCTTATGCAATTCATAAGCGCAAAGCTATTAGCCATTGTAGTAGCTAACGTGGCAGCCGTTTGATCATCCGCACTATTTTCGTCAGGCATGTTGAATGTGTCACTTGTCTTCTAAATAAATTATCTGTCCTTCTAAATGTTTTTAAAAACTGCTTAATAATCTATAATACTATCGATGCGCGATATTCTTGAATTTTCCTTATCTCTCATTAAACCAAATTCTTATTTATTGCTCAATATGATTATGCTCTGCTTGTATATTTCTTGTCGCGACTGATGCTTATGGGGAAAAATTATAATGTGGGTCTCCCGTATATTAACTAAAC
>QLSS01000097.1:69573-81800 GCA_024372645.1 Trichomalopsis sarcophagae
CGCATATACGTGCTTAACCTAGTTGGTCTGTCCAACAAGAGTCATCAAATTGTGGACGTTTTGAAGCGAAGGGTAAACATAGAAATTCAGGCTAGGTAAGTTTCCAAAAAAAAAAATTTTAAATGTTCTAATTGACTTGTTGAACGACGAAAGATAAACAATGATTAATTTTGTGGAGAGCAAGAAAAGAAAAAAAAACTAAATTTTCAAAACTCGGTTTCGAAATTAATTTGTTGATAATTAATAGTAGATGTAAAGTTAATTTTCGTATTCGCGCAAACGATCAATTTTATTTATAAGTTTGTGAACGAATTATAGTTTCAATCTGTTTTAAAACTCGGCGTATTGTCAAAAAAAAAAACAAAATTCAGATAAGCGTGCTTTTATATTGTTGATAATACTCGAATCTAAACACTAATGATTTTTAGCAATTTAATTAGTTATTTATCATCCGTGTATATTCCCGAAATGCTTCAATGTACAGTTTCAAATTCAAATTCCGCGCACGCGCTCGGCCGCTTTCAAGATGGCGTCCGCTCGCTCTCGGGTCTAGTTACCTGACTGGATGTGGCACCGCTTCGTGCCTGACTTCACACTAGAGTTAAACTCCCTAGTAAAGTTTGCTTGCGTCAGCTGTCTCCCTCGCGTTGTGTCGTGTGCCGTGTTTTTCGCGATAAATTGTTAACAAAGTTTTGCAATTCATAAACCGTGCGTGCTATTTCGCACTATTCTAGCGAAGGTGCTATTCCCGCGTTTCTGAAAAGGCGAAAACTCGTGGCCCAGGATAGTCCCCAGTGCTGTAGTCGCAAGTTACTCACAGCATCAGATAAGTTTTCTTTTATAATTTCATAATGCAGTCACTTGAGCAACTCAAGAATTGTTGCTTTGTGTAAAATTGTTTGTCTTTCTTTTTCAGCTTTTCATGCAGTCAGCAGTGGTGTTATTTTTCTTAAATACTTTCGAGATCAAGGAGGACAATGCTGACTTTGTGTGACGTCACGGGTATGTTTGTGTAAACAGATACCCTACCTAGTTTTTCACTTTTTAATTATTTATAATGTATAGTGTTTTTCAATAAATTGTGTGTTTGGCTTGGTTACTTATTTGCTTTTTATTCAAAGAAAAGAATGAAAACTGTGACTCTACACTTTAAATTTTAATAAATTTGTAATAGTTATTTGAAATCATATAAGTTTTGTTGTTTATGCGCCTCCAGGTCAATTGTCGCTTTTTGTTAATGACTATGGTTATTTATTACTAGTTCTCCAATGAGAAAGGTGCATTTTAATTTAAACCCCTGTTTAAGTTTCTGCTTTAATTTGTTTGAAATAATCAATTTTTGTGAATTTGAACGGAAATACTTTGCTTAAATCAAATCTTACTCATGCTCGCCTCCACCTTTGACTGAATGATTTTAACTTTTTCAATTGAAAATAATCACACCTCGTTTAAATAATATTTGCTATGATTTGTTTTTTAATTCCTTGTGCTTTTGCACAAACTTATGCTTGTGGTGCACGCTCAATGGGCTCCTGTGTGTGTAAACTTGGGCGTACTTTAGATTTGTGGACAAATAACTAACTTTGTTTATAATTTTGGAGATAAATGTACATAAACCTAATGCTTATGAATATTTATAGGGATTCGATTGTCGTCTCATCACCAAATTTGGCTGTTTCGAATGCAGAAGCCCAGTTTCTCTTTTTTCTCTTTTGTGGAACCCTAAGTACTACACTCTACGCAGCAGCCTTGTCTAGGCCCTGGCTCGACTTCTGGCGATCACTTGCCAGTGCACACTAGTGCTACTTGTCGACCAGATTTTGAGTGTTTTGGGTATTTTTGGAGCACGAGCAAGGTCCTAACGGGCCCACCCCTGTGCTTATCAACCAAGTGTATTCGTGCAAAAGAAACTTGTGCAGTGTAATGAATGTGATTTATTGCAGTGTTACAGTGACAACAAAATTCTAAAAAGAAAATGTAAAATGTGATTTTGAATTTTGTATTTGAAATATTAAATCAGTTGTGCGTGATTACTCAAAATTTAACCAAATGTTAGTGTCTTGAGTGAAATGATTTTGATGTGTATGCATTAAATAATTGTATATTGTGTATTAAGTAAATAAATGAATTTGAACTTTTGTATGTATAAAAGGAGTAATTTTGGCACTACGCAATGTCTGGCAGGATGTGTCAAACTGCCTGTGCTTCAATTTTGTAAAGAAAATTGATGTGAAAATGGGAATTAATATTGTATCGATTATTGCGACGAAAATGTGAATTTTAAATTTATTTAAAAATTCACTCTTCTACCGAATTGTTGTGATAGTGACCCGCCTAGCGTGTGCTGTATTTTTTTCATTCCCCTTTTTTCCAAGAAAACTCGACAATTCATTAAATAGAATCCACTCTGAAAAATTATTTTAATAGTTCTATGCTTGCCACGCGATATGCACTCGGTTTGACGTCACAACGTCTTTGTCTCGCGCGCGACTCAAATTTCTTTATGTTTTAAATATTTCCTAATCTCAATTCTCGTGCATTCCTTTGAAAGTAATTTCTTCCCCTATTTACGCACTCGCGATATCTGATTTTTATTTTCCCCTCTTTTTTTTTTAATTCATTCGTGTGCGCGCACTTATATAAATTTTAATTTATTACTCTTTCACTCAGTCACACAGAATTTGATACGTGAAGAAGCAAACAGTTTTGCTCGACAAAAGCTATAAAGATCCCGGACGAACCCCCAGTTTTGTTAGTGTAATAATAAATTTACCGAACTAACAAAGTAATGTATGATTATGCGGATGATAGCCTACTCTCCCATACGGGTGAGATCAGTACTTCGCACTGATTGTCGCGGCGGAGATGTTTGCATAATAATAAAACACGAAGGAAAATTAAATTATCAACGATAACAATTTACTTGTGTTTGTTGACGGGGATGACTCAAGGGTTGACGATCAAAACTATCAACTCAAATAATCTCTTAGACTCAATTATTTCAGAAATTCCTTTATTTGTTTCTGGAGACTTCAAACAATTTTTAAATGGTATAAGACACAATTTTGATAAATGATGATCAAGACTGAATCACAATTAAGACTAAAATCCAACTTAAAAACTCAAAAATATATAACTATAAAATCGAACTCTTGGACAGCGTCCTTACTCTTGGATCGCACACACTGGAATGGGAAGATCGGGGGAGACGAAAAACGTCATGACTCCCACACATGGTCCTTACTTCTCCTCCGCACTTAAGTTTAGCTGCTCTCTCTCTCTCTCTCTCTCTCTCTCTCTCTCTCTCTCTCTCTCTCTCTTACGCATTAGGCCTTATGGGCCTAGGCTACGATCAACGGCTAAACTGCAGCGTCGAAGGTACACGCGCGCTTTCAGTCGAGAGAGGAGAAGTTATTTTGGTTTAGGGTTACTTGCGAACATTGAGTGTCGAAGTTTCTAAATTCTTTCTTTCTTTCTTTCGTCTTGGTTTGATTTAATTTAATGTCTCTGAATAATTATCCAGAAACTTCGTCACATAACACCTTTTCAATCGAGACGTATCGTTTAACAAAAGTATTAAAGTTAAAATAATACAATTCCAAAACTACTTATTTTTGCGAAGTATTCAATTTAGCTTTTTTTTTAATACAAACATATATTTGAAGATTTTTATGAAATAGTAAAGCTTCTTAGATTATAAAAAAAACATTGTAATTTTAATTAATATTATCACACAGATTTACACCTTAAAGTAATAATTTGAGTATTTTATCGATAAACTATAAGACGACGGGACGGCAAATAAGCATTGAAATAATAATTTTAAAAATTACAACTATCTTAATTTTTGTAACTACAAGTCAGCAGATTCTATCTACCTGCACTGTCGATAATCATTTTTTTCTCCAAGAATAATTAATTTTACTCTATATTCAAGATGAAAATCTACTTTGTGTTAAAATGATTCTTCTATAATTAAGATTAAATTCCCTTGTAGAAAAACGCCCATTCAAACTAGGAAAAAACCTAAGAACTAGTTAGTTGAATTGGGAAAAAACTCTTCATATTTTATACGGCTAAAAATTGCTGATAACTACCCATATTCAGTGAATAGAAATACGCTTCATATAGGTATTAATAATTTGATGAGTTCGATAAGTTTTAATGGTATAGGATTGTTACGTGACAACTTTCTGGATTCACATTTGAAATAATAATTTCAAATGTGAATTCGAAAAAGTTCTACACGTATAAAGGTACAGCGAGACTCAAGGCCACAGAAGTATCAAGTGGCTAAGAATCTCGCTGACCTAAACAACTTCCCCGCCAACGACTAGAGGCGCACGTGCAGAGCTACGTTACAGTTTCGGTGCCCAACTAGTTGCTAAGCCCCGTAAGGCCTAATGAGTGCAACAAGCGCCGACACTGTAGCGCGGTTAAGGGGAAGTAAGCTGGTGACGGCGTGGGAGGTCCGGAACCTCTTTCGAGCGCTCTCGAACCACGCTGCTCTTGCACTCCGTGATCGGGCGCAGAAGCCGGGAGACCTATAGAGTTTTAGTCAGATTTAATTTACAGATCTAGATCGATTAGTCAGATACAATAGTGTTCATCATTAGATTTCAATTGAGAATTTCGTGTAGAATTGTAAAGAGTTTGTATAAAAGGAAATATACATAGAATTAAACCATATATTTTGTCAATATATATTCATCCAAGTCACTCATTCCCAAAATTCCAAAATATCAAAGGGAGAAAAACTCTAGAAGGAAGAGTTTTCCATTCAGTAAGTCGTTCAAGTAAAAATCGCAAGGTAAGATTTATAAGATTTATTTAATACGTTCCGTTAATAAAAACTCTCACTAAGCGTTTTAGGGTTGCCTTATTTTTTATGTTTATGATTATACTCATTTATTTGCACAAGATGATTCGGATTAGTTTAAAAAGATTATATGAAGGAGAAACATTAAACGCTAAACAGATTTTCATCTTGAAGCTATAGTAAGATTGATTATTCTTGGAGTAATAAGAAATTATTATCGTTAGTGTGCTGATTTTTAACACTTAACACATTTTTAAAACTGATTTAACTATATTCATCAGCGTATATTGATCAAAATACATAAAAACTTTTGTAAGATGCATATTAGACAATTTCTTTAAGTATTTCATAACTTTTTGGAGGAGAAATTATAATTATTATAATAAGATACAGATTGGTGAGAATGGACATGATTGATGAAATACTTTTAGCAATTAAATTATTTGCAGAAATTCTATAAGTGACTTATCAATTGATAAATAACGTCAAATCGTTCATTGATAAATCATTTGCAAATTAGTTGCTTAATCACTTGGTTAATCGAATAATTTTTTGTGCCAGGGATGATCAACCTTTTAAACTTGATTTGCATAAGAATACTGGTTCAAGCATAATTAGTCAATCGTACTCGAACAATGATCATTGCAGACAAATGCATCGCATCTACTTTCATGGAATTGGGATATCCACTTACAGAGTGTTATTCACTTTAAAGTACGAAGTCTAATTCATCTCATAAAAAAAACCATCTGACAAGTAGAGTGTTAGCAAGTAAAAGTTTTTTTTGCTTTTGAGAAAGTAGTGAAATCACCAAAATCCAAGTAATTGTTTATCATATTTAACAATAACAAACTTATTATAAACACATCAAAACATTGAAAGTGACTACACGTATGACTTATGGATCGAAATTTAAGTTTTCCCCGTTTGGTCCTCGGGATCGACCGCTTTGTTCGGCAGATAAAATGAAAAAGGTGATTTTTTTTTTTTTTTAAATTCATATCTCTGAAACTAAACATCATAACCTCACGAAAAAAATTATGTCGATGGGTCACGTGTCAAACTATATCCCATTAAAATTTCAAGTGATTTGTCTACTTATTTTTTCAGTAAAAAATCGAAAACTGCAAAAAATGAGTTTTATTTGTGCCTCGATAACAGAAGTAAAAAGGCTTTATTGCACTTGAGATTTTGGGAAAAAGTATATATTTTATTTGTCTTAGCTAAGTTCGTTGCGCAGCTTTCAAACCCCTATGGTTCTTAAGATATTAAGGTTTCAATTTTTTTTTTAATTTTTTGATTCCTCATATCTCTAAAACAATGCAGTTAAATGCTTCAAAATTTTATTTGGTGATTAACCATAAAAAAGCTATTTGCTGCTAAAATTTTAAACGATTTCGTCGAGCGGTTCGCAAGTAAAGAGCTAAAATGTTAAAACTGATTTCTCTTAAAACTTTTTCTTCCTCTTATAGGGGTGTCGTTGCACGTCGTTAAAGTCCCTCCCTATTGATTTATGTCAAAATGTTATATATATATACACACATCAGTATGATGACGCAACAGATTGTAATATACATATAACATTGTATATTTAAATAATATTTCATCTATTGGAACTATAAATTTAGTTGGAGGAAGCTACGTGCCGATGAATTGGCAGCGGTTTTGTTTATTGAGTTGGTGTGTTCTCCTTAAATTATTTAATTCAACATCTCTAAGCTACTTCATACACATCAAATATAACGTGTAGAGCGCTATGTCATCTTTGATAACCATAAAACTCGCAAATTATTTTAAACTTCCAATACTATGATGAAATTTTTTACTATTAGACAGCTCTTCTTTTGGAAGAAAGCAATTAAATCGACGAATTGCTGTATTCTCAACTCACTAGATTTTAAAAAATATTTAATATTATTATATTGTACAATAATTCAGAATAATATTTTATATTTTTAGATACTTACAATGATCTATAAGAACTTAGTAGCATCAATCATTAAATGCTTGAAGCAATTGATGGAACAAGATAATCTTGCAGCAGATGCTTGTGAAAGTTTAGAAGTATCAATACAGTGCTTAGAAAGCGCATATGGTGTTCAAGGATCAGATGCCATGGAAAATTTTGATATATTAAGTATTTATAAAACGCAACAATGTAATAATACACCATTTGAAGCAACGCCAGACGCTAAAGCCGAAGCTGAAAGACTAAAAAATGAGGGTAACGCTTTAATGAAAAATGAAAAATATCATGAAGCCCTCGCAAATTATTCAAAGTAATCATTATTTTTATATTTTTACAATTAATTGTTCTTTAACGCTATAAAACAGTATTATTTAATAATTACAGGCGTAAATGTATTAACCGTTGTAACGCCTCTTCAGATAATATAACACATACTCGAGTGGAAATAAAAATTATGCCGCTTTTTTCGAAACTTTGTCAAATTGTGTCAAACTGTGCCAAACTATACCCAGTAATGGCAGATCTATGCCATTTCGAACGTTACGCAAAGTTTGGAATAGTTTGGCATAATTTGGCACACTTTGGCATAGCCTGGCAGATTGTGGCATATTCAAAAATTTTGGGAGGAATTTCTGTCTGTCGTTTTTTTTTTTTTTTTTTTTAAACGATACTTTCTATAATTGCTTCTAAATAATTTTTATATATTATTACATTCGTGTGCTAATAAGTGATTTTTAATAGAAGTTGTCAAAAAAACGCTGTTATTTATATAATATAAACATTCTTGTATATGACTTGCTCAAATCATTATCTTTCTCTCCAGTATGAAAGGACGATGAAGTTAGCTGCGCATCAAAAATAATATGGAATTGCTTTTCCACCGTTTTTACATATCCTCACATTCCTTATATCATTGCGGGGTTACATACAACAAAATATTACTGCGGCGTCCTATTAAATTAAGAGTTTATATTATAGGTATAAAAATCATTCAAGAGCGGTGTCTAGGTGTACAGGGTAGCCGATGACAAGGTCTAGGTGCAGCGCTCAGTGGCTTTTGGTGTCTAGGTGTGAAAGTCATATAAGAGCAGTGTCTAAGTATACAGGGTGGCCGATGACGACGTCTAGGTAGTTCGCCCCATGGTTTTTGGTGTCTACGTGTAAAAATCATTTGAACACGGTGTCTAGGTGTACAAGGTGGCCGTTGATGAGGTCTAGGTGGTTTGCACCGTGGTTTTTGGTGTCTAGGTGTAGAAATAATTCAAACGGGGTGTATATCAGAACAATTAGTGATTTCATGTTAGTGATAAAAATGTTACAAAAAAGCTATGGTCAAAGGGTTAAAGATGTTTATATTTTATTTTTACGACGTCGAATCAAGAGGCGCGACAGCGCCGTGCTGGCAAGAAAAAGTGCCAAGTTCGATTTGTCGACGGCGTAACCTTATATACTTTGAAATTGAATTTTCTTAACCTTAAACAAATCTCGAGAGCATTTAAATTATTAAGTATTGCGCGTATGCGCAATCTGTTGGTATCTACTTGAATATATTAATCTAATCTTTCATGATTAAAAAGATTCATCTAAAAATATTAAGTTATTAACTTATTAATCTTGCAAGTTGAAAATTTGCTCAGTATATTTCTTTTCGTTCAGAGTTTCCATCTTCTCCCGATTTTTTTCGTCTCCTCCGGTCACGTGTCTTCCGGTGAGTATTTTATTAGGTACTAAGAATTAAGGCGTGTTAAAAAAAATGATCAATATTTAATTGAAAAAAAATTATTTTCGAAAACACGCTTCATCTTTGTAAATCGGTTTTGAAATTTAATCACTTTTTTATTAGGTCATACTTGCATGTAAAGTTTAAGTAAAAAATATAAATGCATTAGGGAGTTATCGCGGTAACCATTTTCGCGCGCACACGCACACACATACATACATATATACATATATACAGACGTACGCTTTTCAAAAACCACTTTTTCTGATTTAGGAATCTTGAAAACATTGACATCTATCAAAAGCTTTAATATTTATTTTTATATAGCAATTGAGAAAGCTTAGTGACGGTGAAAATTTATATCTTTAATATAAATTTTCACCGTCACGAAGTTTTCTCAATTGCTTTCTTGCAGTTGCGTAGTTTTTAAATCCCTATGTTTTCCAAGTTATCAATAATTCAATTTTTTTCTTTTTCGTTTCAAAATCAATCAATTAAATGCTTAAAAAAAATAGTGATTTACCTCAGAAAAATCTAATTCTGTTCAAATTTCAAGTGATTTCACCAATTGGTTTCTGAGTTATGAGCCAATCTTAAAAATCCGATTCCTTCTCCATTTTGCTTTCTCTTAGAGGAAACTTTGTAATAGTAAATAATAAATTTCCGCTACATCTCAAACGGGTTAGAAGTTTATTCTGAGATCTTTAAACCACTTTTCGATGTAAAATTTAATTATTTATTTATTTGTTTATATTATTATTAATGTTTTGTAACGGTTTAACTTTCCCCAGGAGCTGGATAGTCAGTCAGTTCCATGATCTGGATCTGGATAATAGGGGAAAGGGTCTAGAAAAGAGTCTGTTCTTATATTTTTAATGATAACAAAATATATTTCTTAAGCATTCGGGAATCAGTTGTTAAATCCCGGCTGAAACAGAAATCAATTATGCGTCTTGTTAAAAATATTTCACCTTTACAAACAGAATTGTTTAAAATACCGCTGTTGACAATTTACAAGAATGATTCGGTGTTCGCGACTACGGCGTTTCGGTACGGTGGCAGTATGACGGATCGGTGGCGATATGACGGATCCATGGCTGATTTTGAGGTTAGGAATTCATTCGGTACGGTGGAGTCGTGTGCGCACGGCTACACCGATCTGAATGTGTCGCGTAACAACGATCTCGACCGCTCTGTGAGTAGTATATGGGCCACTATGGAGAGACAAGGGCGTGGCCTAACTGACGTCACCGCTCCCGTGGCTGGCGCCAGGTGTTTATGTAAACAAACACCATGTTTATATAAACAGTAGCTGATAAGGTCAATAAACATGATTTACGACCGCTACTGTAAGAGTGTGTCATCGATGGGTGAACTACTTTGTTTATTTATAAATAATTATAACTAATCCCGAAAGCTCCTCGAGCTATTTAAAACGCAAATCGATGCACTCTTTTACCTGTCTTAAGCCAGCGAACGTTTGTTGGTGCATAATTACACTAGGCGGACTCTCGTACATTTTCTGTTTCTTCCACGCAGGCTGTGCAGGTGGATGCTGTTGTGTTTCCTCGTCATGGCCGCCGACACTGCTGATGAACTGCTGAGCGTTGTGGGTTGTCATTTCTGCTGTAGGTGCTCATGTTGGTCTTGGCCTCTCGTCGATGGCAATCGTCCTTGCTCCGAAGATATTTGTGAATGTGACATCGTGATTTGGAAGGAGGATCTTGCTAGAATTTCCAAAATCCTGGTAGAATGTGAAGGAGTGATTCAGGTATGAATCCATAGCCTCCATCTGATCTTTGATCACTTCCCAGCTGTGTGTGTCTAGTGTCACATACTTGGCTGGCGATCCATTGGCACACATTTTTAACACTGCTCTGTAGTAACCGCTGCAATACTCGAGGCCTATGGTTGCACGCTTGCAGATTGATTTGTTGAGTGCGTACGTTGTCGAGTACAACAAGTTGCAGGTGATCGACTTATTTTTCCAAGACACGGCACTTGGTGTTGCTGATGCTGCTGAATCCATTGCAAAGATTTTTTACACACGAGGTCTACTTGACGAGAGTGTTCTTACGACTGGTGGCTGGCGACTGAGCCACGACACCTTTATAAAGAATGGGATGACAATGAGCGAGCGTCAACGAGTCGCAGATCTTTTTAGAAACGACCGTTACAGTATTTACATTCCATAGTGAAACACGACACAAGTTTGATATCGATAGAAGTTGGTTTGTTTAACGCAACCGTCACAGCTAGTACGTTTGTATAAACTACTCAGGTAACAAACATCCGGTCTTAGCTGTGCAGATCTGGTTGTATACAAATAATCAACCAGTCCTAGTGTAGCGTTACCGCAACGGTCTCGCATTCTTAAGACAACGAAAAAGTTGAAGAGGTAGGATATCCCTCTGCTTTGCCAACGGCTTACGCTTGTGACACGGCTCGCACCGATCAGTCCGCTCTGAGTCCCTACAGAGAGCACACACGTGGCCACCATTTTTAAACAGTGGTATTACACGATTATCTCAGCGAGACTTTATTTAATCGTGCTAAAAATGTTTGTGCCCTATCTATTTTGAGCCGAATCCTGCACGTATACGCAGAATGCGGTCACCTTCAAAAATCACTAAAAACGGTTTTTTAGCTGTAACTCCAATTCTAAGCATTCTATAAAAAAATGTTAAATGGAAAAGTTGTAGATCTTTAAAAAATACAAGTTTTTCCTTTTGACATCAAACCATGAAAATGCTTTCAACTCGAGTTAGCCGCCCAAAATTTTTACGGCAATAAAATCGCTTTTTAGACTGTAACTTGAAATCTAAGCATTCTACAAAAAAATTTTAATGTAAAAGTTGTAGATTTTTGAAAAATTCAACTTTTTTCTATGAACACTTAAACCGGAAAAATGCTTTTAACTCGAGTTAACAGCCAAAAAACGATTTTCCACAGCAAAGAAATCGATCTTTTACGATAAAATTGATCGACTATGCGTTTTACATAGAAAAGCCGAATATAAAAGTTGTAGATATTATAAACATACAACTTTGTACCGCGGTAAACATATTTTTTAAATGCTTTAATCAATGACATAGTCCAAAAAACGATTTTTAATGCACATAACTTAATAACGATTTCGGCGCGACACACACAATCATGCCTAACATTTTTCACGGATGTCCCCTTATCATAAAAAAACTTATAGTTACATTTTGGATTTCATCCCACGCGTGTATACAAAATACAATCACGATTATTGGCAAAGCCAGCTGGAGTGATTCAGCATCGCAGAAGAGTATCGAGTTTACGTACATATTACTTAATATCATTTACAATATACAATTTTTTAATTACAATCAGCACAATATACTTCTAAAATTTGAGTACTTTTACTGGACTAGAAAAACCTAAACTAAATGGAAATAGCTCAGATTGAAGAAAGGCTCCGAGAAGCCTGCCACATCCCTCTAAACTGAGCTATACTTAAAACAAACGATTTTCTAAATTAAACCCTATTATTAAATCAACTTTTAACTGCACTTATTAAGAATCTTCTCTGTAATTGTTTTAAAACCACTTGAAAATCTTATTGAATCCTTACTGAAATTTTTTGACATTTTTCCATTTTTTTCACCTAAAAGAAAAATAGAAAAAATTAAAACTAGAAAAAATATTACTGTGTAATTAATCAAAGAAAACCAGATGCAGATGCAGTACTT
>QLSS01000097.1:82200-137068 GCA_024372645.1 Trichomalopsis sarcophagae
AAAAGAAAAATAGAAAAAATTAAAACTAGAAAAAATATTACTGTGTAATTAATCAAAGAAAACCAGATGCAGATGCAGTACTTATAAAGTACTGCATCTGCATCTGGTTTTCTTTGATTAATTACAACCAGATGCAGATGCAGTACTTATAAAGTACTGCATCTGCATCTGGTTTTCTTTGATTAATTACACAGTAATATTTTTTCTAGTTTTAATTTTTTCTATTTTTCTTTTTTTTACTTATAAAGTACTGCCTCTGCAAAAATAAATTAAATCAATCACATGAAATCATAAAAATTATATAGAATATATTGTACCTGAAAGCTATAAACTAATTATCGAAGATCAGGCATATGACCAATGCCCTTGATCCTACCGCTCCTTATTCAGCAGACCATGGTATCGACAGTTGTAGTATTATTGACACACTGGAAAACAAAAAATAATTACTCAACTCACTGATCTCACCTGATAAAAACACTCGTGCATCAGTAGACCAGTAGTACCGCAAAGTATAATGAAGTTTCGTTCCAACTCCAAGATTTTGATAGCTCAATCATTAACACTGTCAGTATCCTTAGTTTGACTCCAGTAGACGCAGTAAACCATTATCCAACAAATGCAGAATTGTTTGTACACCTAGACATACAGAAAAATATATTACAAATCCATACTCCTAAATAATTATTGAGAGATTTAGACCACTGTTCCCTGGATAAGAGATTTAATCAAGACAGCTTTTAAGTATGAATACCAATAAACAACACTTTTCAGTGACATAGTTCACATTTACAAGCAGAAGATTATCATAATAATCACTGAAAATTGCGACGTGCAGCCTGTCCGGCTGCACGCGTACACTAATGCACTCCCACAACACCCGAAAATACCTGCTGCAACTCGGGAGCAGCGGTAGATCCCTAGCGAATAGTTGTTGTTGTCTCCTTGAAGAGCATAACCTCACCTGCTAACCGCGTGGAGCAGCGGTGGCTCCCCTGCGGTCTAGCAGGAGACTACAGCGTAGAGTAGCGCCACGTTGTTGTTGCCAGGTGTAGTGGGCTGCTGTACCGATACAGCAGCCACACACCTAACCCTGCGGGCACTAGGAGTCGCGACGGATCACTAAATATACCCCCTCGAGGAGGACACCGCGCGCGTTCGGATTATAAATGACGAGTGCGCATCGCCGACGCGCATCTTTGTACGTTCCGCTATAGTGCGGCAGGTCGCTGGAGAGGGAACCGCGACGATGCGAGAGGGAGAGAGAGAGGAATAACGCGCCGCGATATAGCGCGCGCGGAGAGAGGGACTCGCGCGCGAATATACATTCCGCCGCGAAACGATGCTGGTAGTGGGAGAGCGCTTGTACACCACTAGCGCGCACCACTGCCAGAGCCATGTCGCCGCACTGTGACGCCCCAATGAACACGGAAGAGTCCAGTGCACCGCGTCTGCGGATTGCCTGAATCATGACAAAAGGATATATGACGACTTCGCGGTATAACATATGCTATCTCTTTCTCTCTCGCTCATTGGACGCGTGAGAGATAACGTCCGCGTACATGACGCCGATGATTTCGCGCCAATACAAATTATTATAGAGGGCGCGAATTAGGATTTTCCGGAGACGCGCAGGATAGCGGGAAGGAGGAAACTTCCTTCCAGATCAGAATTCTCTCAACCTTCAATCGAGCAGGACGCCCTCTTAGGAATATTGCCAGCCCCGAATAAATACCGAGGTGATAATACGCAGAGTTGTTGTAATTGAGAAGGCGAAGTATAAATCGAAGAAAGAGTAAGTTGTTCTTGATCTAATATTGGATTTTATTTAAATGTCTGGTGAGTGTTGAATCGGTATTGTACGTCCGAATTATTCTCGCGTAGCGTGCGGTCGTAATTACTTCGCTCGAGTAGGTTGAGACGCGGTCGATCAAATTGATCCCGCCATATTTGATAAACACAAATACATTGTTGATTGCTGTACAATCCAGCGAAAGATCGTAACTATTCTTGTCGTCTGTTGATCGAAAATCGATCCAGATACCGCGCAACAATAATAAGTAGCGACGCTGTCGATCGACAAGAGATCCAGCACTATTACAGTGAAATTAAAGACGCTGTGAATTTAATGAACCAGCAACGGTTGGGAACAATGCGTAGCGACGCTGTTGATCGCTAAGCGATCCAACAAAAATAACGGTAACGCCTCTAGCCACTGTAGGTCTGAAGACCCATCCGTTGCAGCTACAAACAATCCCGTAAACAAATTGATAGCGGCCTCGTCGCCGAAACGGCAGTTAAATAGGTTGAATCACATCAATCCAAAAAGTGCGAATTCATAAATTGGTAGCAGAAGTCGACGTAACGCATCGTTTATTATTTTCCGCGCTTTTCAGCAACCGGCGATTACAGCCACGAAGATTTACCATCATAGGCGAGGGCAGGAGCAATCCCTTATCAGAGGTTTGCGCGGGAACGCCATCTTAGAAGACGCCGCCTCTGTTGGTCACGACGCCGCCGCCATTTTGGGGCGTCCAAATAACGGTTTCCCTAAGCACCAAGAGAGTGGTTCTCGCCGCGTTGTTATTTACCAATTGATTTCGTTATCGTGATTTTCGAAGAGAATCACGATAACGTGAGAAGTGAATTTTCGCCAGAAATCGGTATCTCCGAATTGTTCCAACTATAGTTGTTCAACTACGGGTTTCGACGTTAACGTTGTATTGTTTGACTCGGGTATCATTAAACTTCGCGTTTAGAATTAGTGTGAAGTTATTACGGGGAACTCTGGACTCAGATTTGTCTGAGAAATATTACGGGGGTTGAAGAATATATTACTATATTTTTGATACAGCATAAACAATACTGAGTAACAATTATTACAACCCTTAGCCACGCCAGGCACACCTGTCCCTAGACCTATACGTTGTCCCCTTCTGAAGATGTAAGAGCCACCAAATTCTGGTTATAAAAAGCGCAACATCACAAAATCTATCCGCAAGTCATACGAAATCTTTTTACTGAATTTATCATATGAACACAGCGTTTCAAATCAAACTTTATTGAAGCTCAAGTTTATTTGTAATATTTTGAATATTACCTTGTTAAATTGTATAAATCCATCTCCGGATCTGTATTAGAGTAGTTAAAGTATCCAAGAACGCCAAACAATACTCCAAAACAGCATGAATTCATGTCCAAGATCGTCTCGAGGTGATTTAAGCAGCCGGAAACGCCAACCAGGACTGCCGGAAAGTGAAAATAGAGCTCCAGGATCATTTCCGGTCGGTTGAGGCAGCTAGAAACGCTATCTAGCACTGTCAGAGAGTTCAAATATAGTCCTAGGGTTGTCTCCTCGTGATTACATCAGCCAGAGACGCCAAGCAGCACAACTAAATACCATATATCCAGCTCCATGATCGTATTGAGGCTGTTGAAGTACCCAGAAACGCAAACCAGCACCACCAAAAAGAGAAAATCCAGCCCAGGGTGATCTTATATTATAAGGTGGTTGAAGAAGCCAGTTTGCTACCAACACCACCAGACAGCACTAATTCAGCTCCAGAGTTACCTTGAGTTGTTTAAAGTAGCCAACAACGCCAAACCACATTGCCACGCCAGTGCGAATCAGCTCCAGGGTAGCCCGTGGATGGTCGAATTGGCAGCAATCAACAGTAAATTATCTTTGTCCTTTGACAGCAATGTCACATACTTAGCTACTAGAAATATCAGAATTACGACACTGATTCGTCGGCACCGGTGAATCCGCTATTTTGCGCGATTCGTGTCGTGACTGTTTCGTAGACACTTGGCAACGTAAGTTCTAACATCGTGAGCAGCTTTACGTCCTTCTCGTCTTGAATGACGTCTAAACCAAGATTTTCAGATGTGACGTAATTTTCTTCGATACCTTCGCCTATCTTCTATGCCTTCAGACACCGTATATTGCTTCTATGGTCATCTGAGGTCTTTAGTATCAGCATTTCCAGGACGCGATTCACTTCCTCTCTTGAAAGCTTCAACACTCTTTTGTCGACTTCAGTCTCTATCATAGATTGTGGTGTGCTGATATCGGTCCGCGTTTCCACTGAGCAGTTCGTCTACATAGGAAGGCGCAACTGTACTATTGGATGTACCTCGCCGGTGTCATCATTGGATCCTAACAATGAGCACTTTGAGCGTGCTAAGGCCTTTTCAGACGTATGCTCGATGGTAGTTAGGAGGGCCGTATGGAGTGACTGGGTCCAGGCTGTTATAACGCCAGAGGATTGATGTATAGGGGAGGGGTCCCCTACCCTTCGACTTCCGGCTGCATATTGGGGAAGCTAGTTATTTATAGCGTATGAAGAGAAATGTCTGACGGTGTTTTTCCCCTCCCGGCCGGTAAGGTGTATCCGGTATTTTTCCCCTCTCTGATAGAGTAGTCTTATAGAGTACGTATGACTTTTTAGTGATGATGCGTGTGACCATTATGACATGCTTTAAATTTTGTTCTACGTAAGAAATATTTTTGGGGGCTCTGAAAAGGGCTAATTATTTATATAAAATATACAATTTAAATGTACTTCTCTCTTCCTTTTTTTTTATTTTTTTTATCTCCGCCAAATGGCTTGTAGCCAGCTTTTAAGTGCTCTGCTCCGGATCCATCTTGATTGTCGTGCTAAATTTGATTGAAGCGAATCAAATATTTCAGGGCTTTTATAGCCAAAAATAAAAAGTATGAAAAGGGGGGCAAATTTGTTACTATACTCGTATGGATATGTATTTATTATCAAAGATTATTCTTTCGTTTAGATTATCTGTTCTATTGGATCTGCAACATTTCTCCAATTTTGTATGTTGCTTTTCATAGCGTTCTGTAACAGTCTTTCTTTACGCCGCTGTTGTTCAAATGTGCTAATGCCAATTTACCAGCGCATGCGCATATTTCATTGGCATCTGCTACACGAATGATTCAATTTGTGATACAACGACAGTATTAATGCAGTTTCCTCCTGATGTATACAAGTTTATCAAGGAGAATAAAGCAAAATCTTCGTAGGATACCAAAGCTGCAAAGTCTACGACTATTTAAGTATAAGACCATGTTTCAACTGTGGTAGATACGGTCATAGTGGAAACAAATGCAAAAATAATACAGTTTGTCTAAATTGTGCAGATAGTCATAAGACCGGTGACTGCACAAACAATATAATAAAGTGCTTAAATTGTGAATATCCCAATGTTAACTAAAATACCACATTGGACATCAAACATGTTGCTAGTGATCAAACTTATGCATAGAAAGAATCGACTACCCGACGAAACCTACTTTACCATCTGTGATCCCAGGTTACCATACAATGATTGTAATTTATCAACAACCTTAATAGGATCAAGGTCCAACGGAAATCGATATAACCAAGAAAAATCAAGATCGAATCAAAGCTGGAACAACTTAACAATAAGGTCGACGGAATTCTGCAACGAGACATCAGCCATTCTCTACGCAAATTTAATCAAACCAGAAAGGATCAAGACTTAGAAGCGGTAAAAATTTAAATAGATAAAATGGCTACTGATTATTAATAAAAATTATTTAATTATGCACCTAAATGTTAGAAGTATGAATGCTAATTTCAATAAAATTTTTAAATTTTATTTGATAGTCTATATTAGTTTTCATGAACTGATAGGATCCTATGGAAAATATGACTGCTGTTACAACGATAGTTGGTTAAATAAAAATAATAGGGTTATAGTCTTTGTTAATAATAACTAGGGGGGTACCCCTCCTGCTTGCTGCGCTCGCCAACCCCCACGTTCGTCATAGTGCAAATTGTTAGCTCGTAATACATGATATACGTAAAAGCGTAAGAGCGTGTATATTATATGAGCTGTACATGAGCTCATACCAATCTGTTAAAATTACATGAGCCAGAAATTTCTGTGCAATTTTCTAGAAAAAGGTTGTAACCTCGATTTGTTCGTGTAACTAGACCACCCATGGGCTTAGATAAAGGATCCTGCATTGGCAATATATTTATAAAAACTAATAACATTGACACAGTTACCTATAAACTCAAAGCTACAAAAACCTATTTTTATTGCTGTCAACAAAATGAAAACAGAATAAATTAAACCTATACAATTTTTAAACTACAAAAAAAGCAAACATATCGCGGCTACCATTAACTGGACTGAAATATTGTCAATGCAAGATCCTAATATAGCCATGAAAAATTTGATATATAAGATAAAGCTATGTGTAGAACAAGTTAAATCGAAAAAAAATTAATAATAAGCTGCAGGGTAGAAAGAATTGGATTAGTGATAGAATAATTAAATCATGTAAAACCAAAGAACTTTTATATAACTTATGGCAGATGGATATTACAAATGATCAACTTAAACTAGATTACAAAAACTATGCTAAAATGTTAGATAAAGTTATCAAAGATTCTAAAATTAAATATGATGCAAAGCTAGTTCAAAATAATGTAAAGAATCCTAAAAAACTTTGGGGTATCATAAACAATAAAATGAGATAACAGATAAATAGTATTACCATAAGTTATATAAAGGTTAATGATAATAAAATTACGGATGAAGTAGAGATACCTAAGAGAATGAACAAATTTTTTTCTTATATTGCCGCAAATTGTCTGATAATATTGTTAAACCAAATAATGCCGAATTTTAACAACCAGATACAAATTCAAATTCAATATTTCTTAAACCTACAATTACGAGAGAGGTAATATATATAATCAACAACCTGAAGCTGAAAAGCGGTGGTGTTAATAAAATAAATAGTAAGACCTTAAAGATTTTTGAAAATTGTATCTCGGTACCATTAACACATATTTTCAATATGTGTATTGAAAATGCGATTTGGCCGGATGCATTGAAAAAGGCTGAAATCGTACCAGTGTATAAAGGAGGTGAGAAGCATAACATCAATAATTACAGGCCATATTCATTCATATCTAACATTGCGAAAATTTTTGAAACAATAATATACAATAGGTTGTATGAATTGGTCTATAAAAATAACATTTTATCCAAGCATCAATTTGGATTTAGTAAACGTATCGGATCAAAGGATACGTTAAATTATATTACGAAAGTATTGTATGATCATTTGAATAGGAATATACCAACAATTAACTTTTCTTGATCTCGCCAAGGCCTTCGATACGGTCGATCATAAATTACTACATAAAAAACTTGACTGTATAGGCATTAGGGGTCAAGCTTTGGATCTTCTTTCAAGCTATCTTGATAATATATACCAGACAGTTAAAATCGAAGAAAGTAAAAGTGATTTTTTGTTTATAAATACAGGTGTTCCTCAGGGTACTATCCTGGGGCCACTACTATTTATATTATATATTAATGATGTCTTGAAGGAGATCTCCTTGGACTCCATACTGTCTTATACTGACGATACTGCCATAATAGCCACGGGAAAGACTTGGTTCGAGGCGCAAAGTAACATAAATAAATTCCTATTGGTCATAGATAACTGGTGGGCGATGAATAAATTATCGCTGAATGTAGATAAAACAGTCTGCATGACAGCCGGCAAGCTATCGTAATAGTGCACCGGCTCACATAGAAGTAAAAATCCAGGATTAAATGTTGGCTAGAGTGGAGAGCTGCAAATAACTTGAAATTGTTTTTAACTATAATTTGAAATGGGATAAATATATTCAATATATAATTAAAAAAACGAAGTACTTAGTATATATTTTTTATAAGCTATCAATTACGATGCCGACGGTAACACTACGAATGATATATTATGCTTTTTTCCATAGCATGATAAGCTATGGAATCTTAGCCTGGGGTGCAGTGTATAAAAATAATCGAGATCTGGTGCAAAAATTACAAAGTAAAATATTTAAGATAATTAATAAGAACAGTTTCAACGTACATGATAGCCCTCTAAACCTAGATCAACTTTTTATCTTTTAGGTACAATTAAACTCTTTTTCCTAGCAACACTTGTAGAAATTAAGTACTGAATTTTCAAGTCCTTATAATGTAGCCTTATTGTCTCAAAGTTATTAAAGAGTCAGTGATAAAAAAAGTCCTAACAAACCGATCATTACATACAATGCGCTACCAAATAGTCTTAAAGTAGTAGATATAAATAAACCATCGGATAAGAATTTAATCAAGAAGTGGATTAAAATAAATTGTTGACTATTTATATGCCATAATTTAACATTCGAATTATTTAAATAAAATTTGTTATTATAGATAACTACAAGCATAAATAAGTTATTTATAAAACGCTCCATAATAAGCATGCGATTGATGCTTCTAGTTTATAACATATAGAGTAAGAAGGAAAATTTCTCTAGTTTTAAGTATTTTTTAATTTTGTATTTTCTTATGTAATGCCAGTGCTTACGAACAGGTAACACGTTTACCTCTGCAAGGTACTGATTGACTATATCAACTAGTTATACTCTGTACTATTCTGGAATAAATAAATAAAAAAAATAAATAAATATATACAGACATAATTTAGGTAGGAATATTTTTTAACAATAAAATCAAGTTCTATAATTTTTTTATCTATGATCCAAGTGACACAATTTATTTCTATGAACAAACACGTATTTAAATAATTTATCACTAAGCTTTGAATTTTTAGTCTATAATGGGCATTAAGAACAATTTTTTAACAATTTTTTTAACAAGTAGTCCATCATTGCACCGTGTATATCGCACTCCCCACGCTCGTGCGCTAACCTCACGGTACAAGAATGGACTACTTAGATTACGGATAGGCGTGATTTGGCGGATTTAAACAGCTGTTATAAAATTGCATACGATATTTGTGAACTAAGCAGCCCATTAGTGCACGGCGTGCAATAATTCGCTACTTAGGTCACAGGTATCGTAATATACTATTGTAAAATTTTCTTATCAAGTTAATAAAAGCATGTACCTATTAGTAGCATTAATTTACCTAAAATTAATTATTATTAAATGTCTGGTTATTTCATTAATGTGTTGTTGATTTAATACCTTATGAAAATATCTCAAGGGAATTGTGGATATCAAGTCACAATAAAAGCAAGAGCACAGTTCATGCAAACTCAACCTTGCAATTTAACAACTCGTTAACAAGAAAAAGCTCCGCACTTTGGTCATTTTTTTTTTTTGCACAGATGCTGCATTGATAAATATTCATGTTCATATGAAATTATTTCATCCTTGACTTTATTACATTTTGCTAAGCAGCTTCTTATTCTTATGTTAAAACTGTCAATGTTATAACATTAAACCAATATCTGGATAAAGATCGAGGTAAAATAGCAGATTATCCAGCAAATGACATCATTGACATCCTTCTTGTTTTGGGAGAATGTCGCCGAAATTACAGAAGATCTGCGGTGTTATATCGTGAACGCTTCCCAAGACGTCGTCACCCAAATGCGAATACTATTCGTTTTCTCGAATTGAGAGCTCGACGAGGTCATCTTCGACGTCAAAGAATTATACGTAATATGGAAGACCAGACGCAAAATCCTCGTTTTCTTGCCATTTTAGCAATGGTTCATTTAGATACGCATATTTCGCTACGAACCATTCAACGTGAACTGGGTGTACCTCGATCAACTTGTAGTAGATATCTGAAGTTTGCCAGATACCATCCATATCATATCACACTGAATCAAGATTTAAATGAGCAGGATCGTCAGCAGAGAGTACAATTTTGTCAGTGGGCAAGAAATCAAATTAGAAATGAGCCCAATTTCTTCCAATTCGTGATGTTTAGTGATGAACTACTTTCAACAGCATTGGACATCTGAACAGACATAACAGCCATTACTGGTCTGCAATAAATCCACACTGGATGCAACAAATTGATAATCAACACCGTTGGAATATTAACGTTTGGTGTGGCATAATCAATGGAAATTTAATATGCCCATATTTTTTTGAAGGTAATGTAAACAGCGAAAGTTACCTGAATTTGATCGAAAATGAAGTACCAATCCTACTAGAACCTGTAGATATGAATACAAGATATAGGATGTGGTTGCAACAAGATGGAGCTCTACCACATTACGCAAGGATAGTACGGAATTTTTTGAATGATCCTTTCCCAAATCGTTGGATAGGTAGGGGTGGTCCAATTGCATGGCCTCCAAGGTCACCTGATTTAACTCCATTAGATTTTTATTTGTGGGGATATCTCAAAGATACAGTTTATAGAGAAAGTCCAACTACTGCTAACGATATGAGAATGAGGATTCAAAATGCCTGTGCTAATATCCCCCGTAATGTTTTGATACGAAATGTAGGACATTTCCAACAAAGACTTCAACTCTTCCTGCAAGTCGGTGGAGCTACTTTTGAGAATTTATTGCCTTGAAGACCTAAATAGATAATTAACTAACAATCAGCCCTTTTCAGGGCTAAATGGAGTATAAAATTCTATCGTGCAACCTCCCCGTGGTGTATGCCGGGTTACGCTAATGCCGAAGGTAAATGAAGGAAACGTTTGAAGAGGCAATGGTCGACTTTTATTAAAAAAAACGACGTTAAATAAGGTCGTGATTCATTACTTTAATGTAAATTCTACAGATTAAGTTGTGGGTCCTGAACATCAAATTTGTATCGATATTATTAAAATTCTCTTTGAAGTGCAAACACAACATATCACTCTAAAAGTAAAATTTTCCGCTTTTTTCATATCGGTAATTACGAAGTAGGATTCTTACGGAGAAAATCAAAGTTAACCTTGGAATGACATTGAAAAGCGATCGTTTTCCAATCGAAGACCATTGTTTTGAACGTAAAATTTTCCGCTCTTTCCATTGCCGCTATAAAAAATAGGGTTTCCATTTAAAAAATCAAAGTTAACCTTTAAATGACCTTAAAGACGCTTTCAAGGTCAAATCTAAGGTCACCATTCGACTTCCGCCGCAAAATCCTACAATCTTGGTCTCTAGCATTTTTTCGATCGATTAAAATATGACACCCAGTGTGTGTGTGTGTGTGTGTGTGTGTGTGTGTGTGTAAATAAAGTTTTGATTTTTGCAGTCCCGCTGCAAAGACTAGTACATCTATACCTAGGTACCAAAACCAAGTGCGAAGTACCTAGCCCTCGTCATCGGCCACCCTGTACACTAATTTTAAAACGCCATCCTCGTATGATGTATGTACCTAGAAATAGAAAATCAGGAATCGCACCACCTAGACCTCCTCATCGATCACACTCTACACCTAGACACTGCCCTCGAATTACTTTTACATCTGGACACGAAAAACCACGAAGCGCACCACCTCGTCATCGGCCGAGTCAGAGATCGGGAGAAAAAGAGAGAGAGAGAGAGAGAGAGAGAGAGAGAGAGAGAGAGAGAGAGAGAGAGAGAGAGAGAGAAGTAGAGAGCTGACACTTACGGATCGTAGATTTCACTCACTCTCGGGAACCAGCTCAAACCCCAAGGCGATGACGCACGAAGACCCTCTCAGTTGAGCCGTAGTCTCGGGAACCACACATACAGTCCGATTTTAAGTGTATCGAGGTAATTCACGCGGTCTAGTAGCAAAAACAAGTATCTACATAGTAAGTCTCGCTTGCGAAGCTCTCTCTCTCTCCCCCCACTCACCGTCTGTTCTCTATCATTGTTCTGCCGCTTCTAACCTGTAACATGTAAATATTGTACATTAATATAATAAAATTATTGTATGCTGGGGTATGACGAGTTAACAACGTTCCTCGTTATAACCTTTTTGAAACGTTTATTATAGAAACGTTTATTATTTCATCACTTTTATAGATACTAAGGAGGTACCCCCCTGCTCGCGTAAGTTTGTCGTAATGCAAATTTTCAGCTCGTAATACATGATATACGTAAAGCGTAAGAGCTTGTATATTATATGAATTGTACACGCTCTCATAACAATACTTCAAAAAATAAAGTAAGGCTTATTATTTTTCTATGTTTTATAGTTCCTTATTAGATATCAATATATAATGTATTACGTTAGCCATATAAACAAAATATTTTATAAAATTTCGATTGTCATTTATAATAACATGTGGTAATTTATTAATTTTTACTCGAAATTTAAAAATATGAGAACATTTTCTAAATTATATTATTTGAAATTCGTTTAAAGTCAGTAAATGTTTCAGATTTATTATTAACTTTCTTATTTAACTCTTATCTTAACGCATTAGTGTTATATTATTATAGAACTGTTTAAATTAAGGGGGAAAATTGAAGGGAAAATTTTCTGAACCAGAGGTAGCGGCGAATCTTTTTTGTTAATTGTTGTTGATTAGAAAAATGATAAACATAACAAAAACGTCTTTTGTTGCTGGAAAGAAAGTAAGAAAAGAAGAGAGGGAGAGTTTCGCACGCGAGACTTTGTATACGCACGGCAGATCCGTTCTAGCTAGCTTACTATGTAGATACTTGATTTTGCTACTACACCGCTTGAATTACCTCGATACGCTTAAAATCGGACTGTATCTGTGGTTCCCGAGACTACGGCTCAACGGAGAGGGTCTTCGTGCATCATCGCCTTAAGTCTGTCTTTCGAGCGACTACGCTACCTCGCCAACTCTCTCTCTCTCTCTCTCTCTCTCTCTCTCTCTCTCTCTCTCTCTCTCTCTGCTCACTGCAATAAAACGACCAGGGGAAAAATGAAGACGTGTGAGTTATGCAGCGAGCATTTCCACACCATGTGCGTCGCTCTTCGGTCCATAATGGTGGGAAATGCTACCATACTCGCTTGTGCCGACTGTGCAGGGGCATACATCGTCGTCACGCCCAAGATCACGCAGACGAGGGCAAAATCAGCGGCAGCAACAGCAGCAACGGAAAGCACATCCGCCAAGGGCACGCCTCTAACAGGTGTGCCCAAGAAGAATAAGTCTGCGCCCTCATCTCTTGCCAGCTCCAGAGCCCAGTCGCCTGCGAGAACACAGGCGACGTCCATCGAGGGGTCCCTCAAGGACATTTTTGCGGCAATGGACGACATCAAGAGGGTCCAAAATGAGGCCCTTCAGGCACAAAACACTATGTCTGATAGGGTCTCACAAATCGAGAAGAGACTTGGCCCCCTGGAAAAACGCCTCAAAGCTCTTGACGACTTGCCTGCGCTCAAGACTCGACTAAGCAATATCGAGTCCTCCATCTCTGAGCTGCAGGCACAATACCAAGAGCTGTCATCAAAGAGCTCCGCAGAGCAGCGGAACAACAGCATTGCTCCGCCCTCCAAGAAGATCAACAACTTCCGCAGCGAGCTGGCTGAGATCAGGAGGAAGCAGGAGCACTCTGGAAACAACGTGGTGGTGATCACCGGCCTGGCCTATGCCCGGGAGACGTCTCTGCAACACCTGGCTTTCTCTGTACTGGCTGCACTGGATCCCACGGTCCTGAAGCGGGACGTGGCAGCCGTTAGGATCATGGGAAGACTGGACGCAACCAACAACAATGCGCAAGGTGACAGCAGATTCCCACCTCTAGCTGTCACTCTTTCTTCCAGTGCGCTGGCCCGCTCCATCATAGTGGCCAAGGCCAGGAAGCGCAAGCTTCACACTAGTGAACTGGATGTTGCACTACTGGAGGAAGCGAGAGCTCTCTGCCTAGACCACCAAGGACTCATCAACATCAATGAGCTGCTTCCTCCAGACATCCACAAGCTGCGAGTCAAGGCCAGGCTGGAGGCAAAGAAGAGAAGGGGATGCCGCTCTTAAGTGAAGGACGGGAAAATTTTCATCCGTTCTGGCGAGGACAACGATCGGGCCACCATTATCACTCCAGATGCTGATCTAGAAGCTTATTAGCCCTTACACCGTCAACAGCCAACACGGACACTACACGTTAAAACACTCACACATCATTCCACCAAAGCCACCGTCTAAAACATCAAACTCATCCACATCTACTTCTAAAGCGTCCGGGGGGCTAAGGATCTGTCATTTCAATGCGAATTCCCTTACGGGACACATTGAGATGATCAGGTTCTTCTTGTCCACTCGTTCTACCTTCCACGTAGTGGCTGTAACCGAGACCTGGCTAAGCGACAAGATATCGTCCATCCCTTCACTGGACGACTACACTCTGTACAGACGGGACAGAAACTGGAACGGTGGAGGTGTGGCTCTCTAGATTCATCACTCATTGACAGCTAGTATTATCTCGTCATCTGATGGTGAATGGTCGGGCAAACCAGGTAAGCCGGAGTATCTTTTCTGTGAAATCACAGCTAGGGGAATATCGCCCATCTTCGTGGGGGTTGTGTATCGCCCTCCTCATTCTCCCTTTATCCAGGGATCTAATTTCATTGAGCAACTAACAACACATATGCACAATTACTCCACGAAGGTCATCATGGGTGATTTTAATGCAGACCAGCTTTCCTCGTCTGAAGACGCCAACTTCATCAAGGCTTTCATCGACGAGAACTCTCTTACTTCTGTGCCATATGGTGCAACCCATCATAGACAGGACTCTGACACCTGGCTCGACCTATGCTTAATCGATGAGCAGGATCGCCTGCTCTCATATTGGAAAACTGACACTCCTTTCATCAACGGACATGACCTTATCACAGCCACACTCGACGTACATATTCCACGCCACGTACCTGCTACATACACTTACAGAAACTACAAAGGAATCTGTGCTGAAACGGTCACGACTCTTCTTGGTCCTGTGAATGATTTTATTATAGAAAAGTGGTGAGCATTTGCTTAATCTGTGTCGTAATCTTGACGACAGATACTAGATAAATTCTATTTATCTTCTTTTATAATAATTTGATTATGATATGTATTCAGGTCCGGGATACCAGGTAAAAGGAATGTATACTAAAATAATTGTTGATTTTTTTTCTAGTTAATAAACAGAATGTATTTAACTACGTGAATTATAAAACATAAATTGCAATGTTAATTTTACGTTGCAATTGAACCTATACATTTGGTTCTTATTTATCTGTTTGATTATTATTTAATATGCTTTATTATGCAGTATTAAATATTATCTAATTGATTTATGCTTCTTTCTTTTATATTTAATATGTAACTTATTAATTATTCTGAACGATACGCGTAAATTGCGATATCTTATGTTTTATGTTCAGATACGCCTAAATTGCGTTATCTCTTTGCATATTCTGTTAATTATGAACGATACGCTTAAATTGCGATATCTTATATTCAATTTTGGTATTACAAAATGTGTGTTGATGTTTCTATTCAATGCTTAATTGCTATTGAATAGAGACTAGGCTGCGTAAATTGCAGTAGAGCTAGTGTCTGTATTAGGCCGCGCAGGGCCTTTTATATGTTGTGAAGAGAGCGCGGATTAAGCCGCCGGAATTTTGCACACTTTTGCAAAATTCCCACTTATATTGAAATTGACACAGAAATCTGCGCACGCTTCGCCGCTGCCGCGTCACCGCTCGCTCTTATGCTTTGGGCGTCTGTATGTTGTTGGTGAGCGCTGTTGATGGCTAGCTTCGTAATGTTTGTTTTTGTTGCTCTCCTGCCACTGCTGGCTACTCTGTGTTCTTGTATGTATATGTCGTAGCGGGATAGCGGAGCATTTATATGTTTCTGTGGGCATATTCAAATAATTTTAGATTTTGGTTATAACATTTTTGTGTTTGAGCCACGAATCGTGTGTGGGGCATTGCAGTGCTGAGAAGCTAAGGGACTTCCTTAGCGCATGTGACTGGTCATCTTTCACCACGCCATCACTTGACGAATGCATTACCATCCTTAACGACAACATCACGAAAGCCATAAATCATCTCGCCCCATTAAAGACTGTAACACCTGGACGTAAGCGTCACCCGTGGTTCATCACGGCTCTTCGTGACCTTTTAACTGAAAGGAATAGACTCTACAGGCGCTTTCGCAGAAGTCGTCTACCTTGGGATCTATACTTTTATAGAATCGCAAGGGACGACGCTCATAAACAGGTCGAGGAGACCAGGCTGAATTACTATTATTCACGCTTGTCTACTCTGACCGACGTTGCAGAGATATGGAGAGAGCTTGAGAATCTTGGCATTACTACCTCTAAATCTTCTCCACCTGCTCGGTTCTCTCCAGATGCTCTCAACAAACACTTTAGTTCCATCTCAAATGATCCTCAAGCTCCATCTGTTGAGGAGTATCTGCGTACCCTCGAGAGTCTAGACCTTCCTGAACACTTCGTCTTCAGGGCTATTACAGAGTCGGACGTGTTTGCTGCAGTATCACACTTCAATAGCCAGGCCAGGGGAAGCGATGGCATCCCACGGGTTGTAATCTCTAAAGCAATGCCAATACTCGCTCCTTTACTCTGTCAAATTTTCAACCTGTCTTTGAGCGAGGCATGCTTTCCTTCTGCCTGGAAATCATCGCTCGTAAGACCATTAAACAAGATCAACACTCCAAAAGCTGTAACAGACTACCGTCCGATCTCTCTACTTTGTTTCCTATCCAAGGCGCTGGAGTGGCTGGTGCACAATCAAATCTCCGAATACCTAGAAACAAGACTTTATCTTGACAATATCCAAACTGGTTTTCGCACTGGCCACAGCACGCAGTCCGGATTAATTAAGCTGACTGATGATGTCAGGCTTGGGATAGACAGGAAGAAGGTCACTCTTCTACTTCTATTTGATTTTAGCAAGGCGTTTGATACGGTGTGTCACGTTAGGATACTCGGAATGCTATCCTCCTTCGGCTTCTCCAAGCAGGTTATCCGCTGGCTTGCATCTTACCTCTCGAGAAGGGAACAGGCCGTTATTGGCGACAACAATGAGATCTCTACCTTTCTACCACTAAACACCGGTGTCCCACCCAGGGGGTCAGTTTTAGGTCCCTTGATGTTCTTGTTGTACATCAATGAGAATTGGTTTTTGCCTAGATTCAGATGTGTCCCATCTAAACTACGCGGATGACCTGCAGATCTACATCCAATGCCACCATGAGGAGCTCGACTCCTGTTCTGTCAGGATGAGTGCTAACGCCGAGAGGATAATGTGCTGGGCTGCCCTGAATAATCTTAAACTGAATGTAACTAAAACTACGGCTATCATCCTGGGTTCCCCCTACTATATAAACGCTCTACCTTCTACTGCTAACACCTATATAAACATAGGGGGAGCCCAGGTCAACTTTGAATCATCGGTGCGCAACCTGGGGCTGGTGCTTGACTCCAAACTTACGTGGAAAGAGCACGTTACACAAATTTGTAAACGTGCTCACTCTTTAATGTATCGGCTCTATTTTTTTCTGAAAAGCACTAGCCTCAGATTGCGCAAACATTTAATGCAAGCACTCCTGTTTCCTCTCATCGACTATTGCTCACTTGCTTACTGTGACCTGCCCCAGGAACTTGACTTGAAACTGCAGAGGCTTGTCAATACGGGGATCCGTTATATCTACGGTGTAAGGAGGGACGAGCACATCTCGCCTTACAAACGTGAGCTGCAATGGCTTACCACCGCTAGACGTAGGAAATACTTCATGGCCTGTTTTCTAAGAAAAATTTTCAACACCTCAATACCTACTTATCTATTAGCCTACTTTGATTTCCACGTCGCGCTCAGGCCTGTGAGGGGTGAGGTGACTCCACTGGACATCCCGACCTTCAAGACGGAGACGCTGAAAAATTCATTTTTTATCAGCGCCTCCTATCTCTAGAATAGCCTCCTATCTCAAGTTCGCAACACACTATCCATATCACACTTTAAAATAGCAGCTAAAAACTATTTCTTTAATCTTGAAAATACATAAACATCACTCAAACATACACACATTCACTCTCATCTCATTTCACTTCATCCCATTTCACACTCTTCACACACACTAGCACCCTTACACAAAACACCATTACACAAAATTTTCTTACTCTTTTTATAATATACTATATAATTGTATATGTACAACACAAAGTACAGCAATAAAAACAATTAATTGTTAAAAAAAAATCTTAAAATCTCTCTCTCTCTCTCTCTTACTAGCTTTCTCCCGATCTCTGACTACGCCGTTCGTCTGCGTCTCGCACACCCGCGTGTGTGCTTGTGTAATACATTTTGGAGTTAGCACAATATATGCATTTGAAAGAATATAAAAAAATTTATTTTTTATTTTTTAAACAAATGTCACACAGACTTTGACGAATTGACATAAAAAACTATAAAATTTAAATACATAGCCGATGCGAGGGCTAAGTAATAAGTTAAGAGGAACGATACACCTTAAATAGTCAAAAAATAAAAAATTCAATTTTTTGTTTATATTGTTCCCAAATCGTTTAAAAATGAATTAAATTATTGAATATATATATATAAGTATAATTTTACCATTATCATTTTACGTCATCAACATCGCGGGAGTGCGGATGCCTCCCGATAAGTGTATCTCGAATTTTGCTTGTCACAACCAGAAACCTGCAACAACATTGATTTGCAGCATATGTAACGCAGCATCTCATTTTAGTTGTTTGGTACAAAAAACAACTGACATCAAAATTATAAATGGAAATCTAATAGTGTACCCAGAACATAAGGACAAAAACTTAACCTCAACGATAGATGAGGATAGTTGAAATGAAGCAACAAGATTCCTGATTGCTCACCTCGCCCGAATCTGTCTCAGCTTTTATTCCCGTGTTGCACACCGTGTTTTTTCCAACAAGGGCATGAAAGGGACTTTTTTATGCTTGAAAGTTGGGTAGGAGATCGTGCATTTCAAGTCGTGCACAAAAAAATTGTGTAATTTAAAAAATTGAAAAATTTGAGTAATTTAAAAAAAATTTTTAAATTTTAGAGATTTGAAAAACGGGTATTAACAGAAGGAAAAATGTTTCTCCCCACTACTCATCAAGCGGGAAGAAAATAGTTTTCTATTGATGTCAGTTGTTTTTTGTACCAAACAACTAAAATGATATGCTGCGTTACATATGCTGCAAATCAATGTTGTTGCAGTTTTCTGGTTGTGACAAGCAAAATTCGAGATACACTTATCGAGAGGCATCCGTACTCCCGCGATGTTGATGACGTAAAATGATAATGGTAAAATTATTCTTATATATATATATATATATATATATATATATATATTCAATAATTTAATTCATTTTTTAAACGATTTGGGAACAATATAAACAAAAAATTAAATTTTTTATTTTTTGACTATTTAAGGTGTATCTTTCCCCTTAACTTATTACTTAGGATGGCACACTGGCGGGAAGAAAATAGTTTTCTCCCCGCTTGAGCTCGAACTTTTTCTAAAACACTTGGAATGGATAGATTTTCTACTCTATTTTTAGGCATGAAAAAAGTCCCATTTCATGCGCGTGTTTGGAAAAAAAATTTAATATCTCCAAAACTAAATTGTCAAACGTTTTGAAAACATTTATGACAATAAAAAAAGATAATATCTATTTGCTGTAAAAATTTTAAACCATTTTTTCCAACACGCGCGTTAGAAAAAGTTTTTGCTTAAGTGGGAAAAATTATTTTTTCCTCTCTGTTAATACCCGTTTTTCAAATCTCTCAAAATTTCTCAAATTTTTTAATTTTTTCAAAATTCAATTTTTTAAAATTTTGCAAATTTTGTGTGCACTACTTGAAATGCGCGATCTCCTACCCAACTTTCACGCATAATAAAGTCCCTTTTGAAATTTTGGGAAAATATCGATCTTTTGATCACCTCGGCTAGGTTCTTTTTGCAGCTTATAAAACTGTTTGGTTGAAAAGGTATTAGGATTCAAATTCTTAGTCTCTTACCCTGTACCCCGTACAACTGAAAATTACTATTTTTGTTAAACCTTATAACTCGCTAACTAAAGTCCAGAATGTTTTGAGAGAATTCATGATTTTATGAGGTTATTTCTACACCTAGACGCCAAAAACTACGGTGCCAACTATCTGAATGTCGTTATTGGCCACCCTGTACCTCTAGACGCCGTCCTAGAATGATTATTACACTTAGACACTGAAAACTACCTAATCCTTGTCATTGGCTACCCTGGCAAGCTAGTTACAGTTACTGCTCCGGAACGCAGAGTATGCACCGGCAACCTCTTAATTCTAAATATCGCGCGCGCGTGTGTGTGTGTATTGATTTCTAGAACATATAGCACTAATAATATACTTGATATGATAGAAGTGTGTGGGAACACAATATTCAACTACATTATACGTACAGCTTATAAGTGGCAAAATTCACGGTCCTAACGTTTTTTTGTCTGGAAAATAAAGACATGATTTGAGCATTCGGAAATTACGCAACCATTTATTTTGAAAATGAAACAGTTTTTTGCCAATATTTTTGTAGAATCATAGTTTAGCATAAAAACATGCTAATGAGTCAAATATTTATATAAAACAGTAATAATATGCATTTTTTCTGGATACTATAAAAACCCGAACACCTATTTAGAAGTAAATAGTGTCGCGGCGATGCGGCTTCGTCTGCTATTCAAACTCGCCTTCGTGGCGCTACCGCAGCACCACTTGATATTAAGGTTTAAATTTTTTCATGAAAATTATATGATTTGATATTGTGATGGGTACTCCTTCGGTAAAATAATTAAGATTGAAAGTATTTTGAAAATTATCTATGTACTGTATATTTAAACAATATTATATCTACTGGAACTATACAAGTTGTTGGAGGAAGCTACGTACCAAAGAATTGGCAGCGTTTTTTTTTTAAAGTAATTGATAAACTTAATTTACAATGTTTGTAAATGCTTTCACGAATTGAACGCAAATAACCGCATTACATCTTATTGCTCAAAAAATCATTGCTTTATTTTCTCGACTTTCAAATTTTCTAGCCTTCGATGATTGAAAGCCACGTGACCGAATGGTCACTAAAGAATTTTACGGGAGAGGATGGAAACTTAAAAAAAAGAAATATTTTATGCTGAATTTTAACCCGCAATATTTCTAATCTTTTAGAATGAATCTTTTTTCTCCAGAAAGATTAGGTAAATAGCTTTCAAGTCAAATACTTTTAGTCGCCACCACGGTGCTGTGGCGCTTATTGATTGCAACGGTCAAGTAGACACATGCTGCCAGAGTGGAGAGCCCAAGCAGCAGGCTACGTACCTGGCCCTCTACTGCAGGGTTACAGAACTTACGGCTCGCGCTCCGTACATCGATGCGCTTACGCGCGTTTATGTAAATTCGTTTCACGCGCACCATGCTGTCCTTTTCTACGCTCGCGTCTCTACGGCTTGCTCGCGGCACGAGTTCTCCTGCGCGAGCAGTCCGACTCAATTCTTCAAAGCAGTAACATCACTCTCACCGATAAGCAATGTAATACGCTACGTGTTTTGAGTGTGAAACGGTCACGACTTTTCTCGGTCCTGGAATATAAGATATATTAATCTTATTATAGAAAAGCAGTGAACATTTACTTAATCTGTGTTGTAATTTTGACGACAGATTCTAAATAAGTTTAATTTATTATTTTTTTATAATGATTTTTAATTATAGTAGTTCAGGTCCGGGATACCAGGTAGTGAGGATTCACTTGCAAATAAAAAGATTTTTGTGTTTTATAACCAAAAGTAAATATATTCAAATAAACATGTTTCAGAATATTGCATAAATATTGCATATATTCTATAATATCACATTAATCAAATAAGTAAATCCGTTTTGATTCTGACAAAAATAGATAGATATACAGATACGCTTAAGCTTGCGTTATCTGATAGCTCGTGTTCGAAAATTTTATAAGTTTGAATTCGGCAACGAAATTTTTCGAAGTTAGTTATGACATGAATTGAAAATTTTACAAGTATAGGACGGATACGCGTTACTATGCGATATCGTTGCCTATCTTGAAATTTTATAAGTTGTGATGTTGCGCTTTTTATAACCAAAGTTGGTGACGCTAATAATCATATACACTGTTGTTTTGACTCTAACTTCGTACCGCGGACTCTTAGATCTTCAGAGGGGGACAAATCGTAGGTTTTAGGAGCAGGTATGCCTGGCGTAGCGAAGGTCTAAAATAAAGTTTACTTCACACTGTTTATGTTGATAACAAACATTCATATATTTTTCAAACCCCCATTACGGAACAGAACTAGTCCGTATACAGATTAGTTAGTGATACCGATACTAGAATTTACGCGTGCTTTTATTCTTGATTAAACAACGCTGATTATTAATAATCCTCACAATAGAGGCAATGACTTTACTCTGATAACAATGAACTTTTAATATTAATTATTGTAACGTAGTCGAGCCTATCGTTCGTACGCGAAGATTCCAAAATGGCGTCGGCGTCGCTTCAACGGACGCGGCGTCCCCCAAAATGGCGTAAGACCGTTATTCTCTTGGTACAGCGTTGCAGTCGTCCAGTCACCCTAGTAGTTGTGCTGAAAAACTCGGAAACGGACAGAACGTATCGATAGACACGGAAATAACGGCGCTACTAACGTGCTATAAGCATTAATACTTGTATTTCACGGACGCAAACGCTATAAGCTGGGTAACGACCACGAATACTCGCTTCGCGACGACGTCACTCGAAAAGTTTATTTGTGAAATTGTCTTACGGAATTGTTTGTCGTTAATACGTATCAGACTAACGCACTTCCTATCCTGGATCTTCAGATCTACAGTGACTAGAGGCGTTATCGTTATTAGAGCTGGATCGCTTAGCAATCAACAGCGGCGCTACGCATTATTCCCCAACCGTTGCTGGATCATAAGATTCTCAGCGACTTTAAATTCACTTTAATAATGCTGGATCCCTTGATGATCGACAGCGTCGCTAATTTATTGTTGTTGCGCGGTATCTGGGTCGATTTTTGATCAACAGACGGCTAGAATTATTACTGTCTTTCACTGGATTGCACAGCAATCGACAGTGTATCAATATTTATTCAATATGGCGGGATCAGTTTGATCGACTGCGTCTCAACCTACGCGAGCGAATATCTACTGCCGCACGTTACGCGATAATAATTCTGGTGGACACTACATAGCCAACACTCACCGAACATTAAAGTAAAATCCAATATTAGATCAATAACAACTTACTCGTTCTTTGATCTATCAATTCGACTTCTCCACTAAAACTGCTCTACGAACTCTCTTCCTCCTATTTTACTCGGGTACTAGTACTCTTCCTCGAAAGCGTCCTGCTCGGGTAAAGGTTGAGACGATTATGATGAAGAAGGAAGTCTCCTTCTTCTCACTATCCTGCGCGTCTCCGGAAAAACCCTAATCCGCGCCCTCTATATTAATTAATATTGGCGCGAAATCAGCGGCGTCAACTATGCGGAAGCTCTCTTCCTTTCGCGTCCAATGAACGAGAGAGGGAGACAATACAATCATGTACTACACCGTATGGTCGTCATGTCGCTATAAAGTCATGAGCCAGTCACCAGGCAAGCGCGGTGCACTGGACTATCATCTGTGCACTGGGTCGCACCAGCGACCCAGTGCACAGTGTGTGCACGTGGTGCGCGCTAGTGGTGTACATATGATCTCTCACTATTCGCATAGGTCTCGCGGCTATACGTATATTCGCGCGCGAGTCTCTCTCTCCGTGCGCGCTATACCGCGGCGCGTTATCTCTCTCTCTCCCTCTCGCATCGTCGCTATTCCCTCTCTCGCGGCCCGTCACGCTATAGCGGAATGTACGTTGATGCGCGGCGGCGATGCACACTCGTCAGTACGAATCCTATCGCGCGCGGTGCTCTTCTCGAATGTGTTTCATTATTAATACGTCGCGCCTCCTGGTGCCCGCAGGAATAGGCGTGTGGCCGCTGTATTGGTACAGCAGCCCACTACACCTGGCAACAACAACGTGGCGCTACATTACCCGCGTAGTCTCATGCCAAACCGCAGGGGAGCCACCACTGGTCCACGCGGTTAGCAGGTGAGGTTATACACCTCAAAGAAACAACAATAACTGTTCGCGTGTGTTTTCTCGCTGCTCACGATTTGCAGCAGGTCAATTTCGGGTGTTTTTGGGAGTGCATTCATGTACGCGTGCAGCCAAACGGGCTGCACGTCGCAAAGTATAGAATTATTTGAAAATATTCTAAGTTTTTTGTACTCCAGGCATAAGTTGCTCGGGAGTTTCTACTAGGCGCCTAAATTGCTCTGGAGCTAGTGCCCTCAGACTGGCCGTGCAGGTCCTTATATAGGCCTTGGAGAGAGCGGGGATCGCGCCGCCTAAATTACTTTCACATTCATACATTCACACAGAAATTCACACCTATATACAAAAACCATTCATACTAATTCATTATAATACGCGCACGCTGCTCCGCCGCTCCGCTACTCCTACTCTTGGGCCGCTGCGCTCGCCGCTCGCTATATACATATATACACATATCGTGCTACGCGCTCTCTACTCTTGCATCGCTTGCTGACTCGAGGCGCTGCTGTAGTTGCGCTGTCAGCTGTAGCGCGGGTCTAGCCGACAGTGGGGAAGCGCGATACTCGCGTATAATCTAAAAATGTATTAAAAAAAAAATCTTAGTTTTTTATTCTGTATAATTCTTTAAACGGAGCTTGTACGGGGCGTTACAAGTGATACAAAGGAAGGCCCCGTTCGTGCACACTTGCTGAAGCGCAAGAAGCCTCGCCGAACGTTTTTATTTAATGTATAACATTTTAAAGTAAATTCTACTAACCCTGTGCACTCGGGGATATTTTCAGTGAACTGATCCGGGAAGTTTTCACCAAATACTGGTGAAAACTCAGCATATAACATTAATCCACTAACTATGCCTCTGACGGGTTGTCAAAATACAGCCGAGTGCTGTCCGACTAGGCCGGCTACGTCGACCCCCAGTCGGTTTTGTCATGGACGCATTTCTTAAGTATTTCTAATACTAAACCCGCATATAAATCAGTGTGTAACATAACTGTAAAAGCCACGCGCTCATTCATTCTATTACAATTTGTGTTATTACGCATTTCCATCACGCTTTGTTCTTCTAGTTGATCCCTTGTTTGACCTAGAAGACCTATTCGAAAGCCAGGCCCACGTCTGTGTCATAGGCAAGGCCAAACAAGCGAGCCCGTATCACACATAAATTCCTTCGTTACTGTATGTTATTGAAATTACTCGCGTAATTCGTTCAATCGTAACTAAATTTTGTAAGTCACTTGTTAATTCAACATGAACTATGTTCTGCTTATTCAAAAATTTCTTTGCTTAACTTTATCCATTCAGTTATATCATTCCAATTAAATTTTATCCTACTTTCTAAATGCCGTTTCTTATGTCTTTGATAAAATTTGCAGCTTAATACTTTTCCATTACTTAGATAAATAAATAAAGATTCACTACTACAATTATTATTATAGCCGTTTCATCGAACATATTGTGTATTTTAACATAGGGAGTTTCGTTACTTCGTTTCGACAATATTCTACTCGTGATGTGAGAATTAAATAAAGTGATTAAAGGCTTCATGCCACAAATATATTATAACATAAATATACGATGTATATTATTTCAACCTATCCTGCTACGACGGCTCAGTACCTTATGTTACGTCCGAATGAGCGCAACTCACCAATATACTTACGTGTGCCGAGTTCCTATCGTAATATTATTTGATTTGTATTGTAATAAAGGAAATCCCTTTTGGCTACCGCAGACGCGGTCACTGCCTTCCGGGAAAGGGAGCCGGATAACGAAATCACTTAGACGGGGTTAAGTTTTAAAGCAACTACTATAATGTATTTCACTCGTATTAGAAAAGAGAGAAAAGTACCTTTTACAATGTGTGTGTATGTTTGTGTGTGTTTGTCTGAAGATGCACGCCAGCAGGAGGTTGCAGCTGTGGATCCTTGGCGCCTGGTTCCTGCGTCGGTGGTTCAGTACGGTCAGGCTGTTGATGGGCCGTCGGCTCCCAGCTTCTCTCCTTTATGGTAAACAAGTGTAGACAGATGGGCGCCTCGATGCGTCGGCTTCCTTTTGGAGACGAGAGGGTGATGCGCTTTGACGAACGCCAACACGTGTATCTCCGTTCACTATATGGACTGTCAATTTGGGCTAAGTCCCTTTAACTTGCGCACTGTTAACTCGTATTTATAATTGTTGTTGGTCTGTCGACTGGCAGAGTAACGACTTGCTTAGTTACTGTTGGACAACTGACTCTCCCACTGACTCTACTGACTCTCCAACTCGTTTTCCAACTGGTCTTGTACCCTTTGCTCCCGGGCTTTATATACTAGATTTTCGTATTTTTCTTCATTCCATTTTTCGAGATGCTAACATAAGATTTTCTTGTGACACTTGCTCTAATGGAAATGTGACAGGTCAATTCATAAAATCTTAGTTTTATTACTTCTAATTTTGGGGAATCGAGCTTGTAACTAGCTCTCCTGCTGCTTTCCTTTGCCTGCGCGCTCTTTGAGAGTGCGCGCGTGAGACTTTCCCGATTGTTTTAAATTAGAAAGGTCGTAACTCGCTGTTTTCTTCTTGCCGCCTGTTCTCGTGAATCTAAAATCGTCTGCCTGGATTTCTTTGTATCGCGATATATTTCATTTTTATGTGTGACATCGTTGCAGTGTCGCGATATTTATGAGGTTCCTCTATTAGCTTGTTTGTTTCGTATTCTGGTCTATGTCTATTTTACTCTGCCATTTTTACGGTAGTCGGCTTAGATGCGTATTGGCTGCTGGCTCTTTAGTTTTATTTTGGTAAGGCATGACCTCTTTTCTCAGCGTGTGGTTGCTGCGATGGCGACGCGTCATGAGTGTATGTGTCTGTTTTAGTGTGTACGCGTGCCATTATTAATTTTTTTATTCTGTTTTTGTGCGCGTAGTGGAATTTAGGATTCCCTTACGCCTGTAACTTTTCTATGTTTCATTACATCGCGTTTATGTGCGTAATGGAATTGTGAATTCCATTACACTTATGAACCCAAAATTCATTATTTAATACTAAATTATTTCAGATTGATTTTATTTATCTATTCAAAATTTATAATTAATTATTAATTCTGATTAATGGACAATCTACAAAATAAAGGCGCATGCCGTAACTACAAACTAGTAGTCTCTTTAATTATTATTAAATTTATAAAAAAAGGCAAACTATTGAAAAATCTTGCATGATGAAGACAAATTTTGACTCAACGATATTAGTATAAATGTGTCCTTTTATCATTCAATTTATTGTATATCTTTATTTATTACAGAGCTATTGAATTGGACAGTCAAAATGCAGTTTACTACTGCAACAGAGCAGCAGTATACAGCAAAATTGGGAACCACCACCATGCGATAAAAGACTGCAATACCGCTTTAGAATTTGACCCTTCTTACAGTAAAGCATATGGCAGACTGGGCTTAGCTTATACAAGCTTAAATAAATATAAGGAAGCAAAAGAAAATTATAGAAAAGCTTTAGAATTAGAACCTGATAATGAGAGCCTCAAAAATAACTTGCAAATTGCTGAAGAAAAACTGATTCAGAATAGTAACGAATCAACGTTAGATGGCCATGCGCCTTCTAATAATTCTAATATGGATCTCAGTTCACTATTGAGCAACCCGGCTTTGATGAACATGGCAAGGCAAATGTTATCTGATCCAACCATGCAAAATATGATGAGTAATTTAATGAGTGGAAATGTCGAACAAGGTGGAAGAATGGATGCTCTAATAGAAGCGTGAGTAAAAAGAATGTATTAAAGCTCAACGTAATAGTATATTACACAACTAGGGGCGAAAGTTGGTTTTTTTAAGCGAGGATGATGATTGAGCCCGAGAGGGAGTCGAGGGCGTTGCAGGCGTAAGGGTGTGTTTGTACGTATATAGACACACAAAAACACTAAAAAGGCCTTTTGCCTCAGGCTTGAAAAACTCTACTTTTGCTCAACTTTTTCGTAAGCAAAAAGCGCGTTGAAAAATACTTCTTGACAATATACGCATAAAATTGACTCTTGATCATACTTTGAACTTGTAATAAAATATTATAAATTTTAACCGTGTTCCTAGAAACTGTTAAAAATATCTATTTTACCCTATCATCTAATAAGAAATAAACCATTTTTTGTTTGATAAAATGATCTATTTCTTACCGGTTTTAAGGCACTCGCTCCTTATAAAGAGTTTCGAAGACACCTCTTATAGCCAGGACGAACAAAAGTTGTTTTTTTTTCCAATTCTTTCTGTGCTATTTTTTACAAAAAGGTTATTTCATAAATGTAGCCTAGCTATTTTGTAGAAGACAAAATTTTTAACGAATTCATAGTATTTAGACATTCTAAATACCCAATTAAAAAAAGTCTTCCAAGTAGCGAAGCCCAATTCACTAAAAGTTAACTTTCCGCACGTGCGCAGAACAAGATGTTCCTTATATTACACACAAAAATTAACGTAATTATCCACTGACTTTGAAAAATTACGATCGAGTGGTTGATTTAAAAAGGTATCTCCCTAAATTTTTTGGTGGTCGTAGTCTGGATCGAAATCTTACTTTCACCAATATTAAGGTTTAAATGCCTTATAAGATAGGTATAACGCACACACATATCTTCCTATATTATATAGTTATTTTGGCTATACTCCTCCCACAGCCCCCCCCCCCCCCCCACTTAGCACCCTCAAAAAATAACGTAATAATCGTTTATTTTTATGTTATTTTTAAAAATGTGTATGCCCCTCCACAATTGAAAAAAGTCTTTCTAGTAGCGAAGCCTCATTTTCCAAAAAGTGACTTTCTGTCCGTGTGCAGGGCCTGATGTTCATAAAAAGTGACCTTATATTACACAGCATACTTGTTCAAAACAACTTTTTTAAGTCATATTCATTATATATATTAAATATACTATATTCTACATGATCACCATGTATATGCATCTTTTTAGACATACTTTTATAGACCAATAAAGGTAGAAACTGACATTTCTTTACTATATCCATACTAAATTCTTGAAAAACTAAACTTTTCACATTTGCCTCTATGGAATACTTGTACAATGACTATATATGTTTAATTTACTATATTCTAAGCCATCACTAAGCATATATATGTATATATACGTATATTTGATATTTTATCCCTCTGCATAACCTTAAATCTTAAGGAAATATTAATTGTTTTCACTCTAACTATAACACTTGCACTGTTACTGTATATTATCATACTCATCACCATGCATATATATGCATACTTTTACTAATTTTTATATATCCCTGAAACTAAACGTCATAACCTTACGAAAAAAAATCACATCGATGGATCACGTGTCAAACTATATTTCATTAAAATTTCAAGTGATTTGACTACTTATTTTTTCAGTAAAAAATCGGAAACTGGAAAAAATCAGTTTTTTGTGCCTCGATTACGGAAGTAAAAAGGCTTTATTGCATTTGAGATTTTGGGAAAAAGTATATATTTTATGTGTCTTGGCTAAGTTCATTGCGCAGCTTTCAAATCCCTATGGTTGTTAAGATATCAACGTTTCAATTTTTTTTTGAAAATTTTTTGACTTCTCATATCTTTAAAACAATGCAGTCAAATGCTTCAAAATTTTATTTGGTGATTAACCATAAAAAAAGCTATTTGCTGCTAAACTTTAAACGATTTCGTCGACTGGTTCTCAAGTAAAGAGCTAAAATGTAAAAACTGATTTTTCTTAAAACTTTTTCTTCCTCTTATAGGGGTGTCGTTGCACGTCGTTAAAGTCCCTCCCTATTAATTGATTAATTAACATGTCAAAATGATATATATATATATATATATATATATATCATATATATATATATATATATAATGATCAATTTGGAACAACTCTCAAGATACTTACTACTTAACTTGCGATGCCCGTTTCATTTGGTTGTTGGTGAACGCAACTAAAATTCTCTTTTTATGTATTATAGAACGCGATACAAACACCATGAGTACAATGAAACGGGCATCGCAAGTTACGTAGTAAGTATCTTGAGAGTTGTTCTAAATTGATCATTATATATCTTAATTTTCAGTTAAATAAGGCCTTAAAAAAATAAAATAATTTTTTGCTTCGTAATGGTTAAATATTACCAACTTGACTTTGTTTAATTGATCTCAGTTCTTTTTTATCTGTAATTTCGCGTAATACATTAAACTCGCCTAACCTTTTACTTTTTTAAAAGTTAATTTTTTGTAGAAATTTGAATATCTGCATGTATGCGTGTGTGTGAATTCGCGCGCGCGTGTGTGTATGTATGTGCATGTGTTTGTGTGTATTCATCCTCGAACCTTTAAATATCGGCGAGTGCCTTATGTGAAAAGCAAAGCGTTTCGCTTTTAGCGATGTTTTTTTATTTTATTGTATAAAAATTACCTTTGCTTTTTCGCCTAAATTTAATGAAACTATAATACGACTATATAAATCAATCTTTTGATTTATATAGTCGTGACAACGACGACTTTTTGGTTTTTGGATAGTTATAAATTAATAATTTTTGGTAAAATTCGAATGTTAATATATAAATATTATTAACGATTATAATATTATGTAATCTTGAAGACTGTATGAATCAAGTTTTTTTGGTTACTCGAAGTACAAGGTTAATTGCAGTTCGTTTAAGATGACTATATGAATCAATCTTTATAAGACGACTATATGAATCAAGTTTTTTTGGTTACTCAAAGTATAATTTTGTATAACTTTGAGTTTCGCCAAAACTTCTAGAAAATACTTTTTGGTGTGTTAGAAGCACGTCGTTAAAGTTATAATAAATAAGTAGTACCGATCTTTGTGCAGATAGCTTGCTTAAACGTAGTAACAATACTCTTTGGAAATGTTGATAATTCAAATTATATTTCATTAACACATATTGTACATATGTACACGTCGGGTATAATAACTCTCCATTTATTGACTATGGCCATGTGGTTTTTATGACCGGTCAGATTTGGTAACGGTACCGTGGACAAATTCACGTCGGATTTACATGAAAACAATACATTTAAAATTTTTAAATTATAATTCCAAACTTTTTCGACGATTTTTTTTTAATTGCCTATGTATATTTCCAAAATTAAACGATCGATTCTGCAACTTTGCTATTTTAGACATTTTAATATGAATATATGAATATATAGCTTTTGTTATAAGAAAATTGCTCCTATAGTAAAATAATTAAGATTGATAATATTTGAAATAACATTCACATACTGTATTCCAAAACAATATTTTATTTATTGGAACAATAAATTTCGTTGGATGGAATTATCAATCTAACTTTTTTATGACTAAAAAATCAATTTTCAATTAATTTTTTTAATTACATTTATAATATTATAAATTAATAATTTTGGGTATCATTGAATATTAATATTTATACATGCAAAATACAATATTATTTTAAAAATTGTATTTATTTTTTAATGTAAAATTACATATGTCGTTAAGTATTGTCTATACTTATACTCTTTTGAGCAGATTTCACATGTATATAATAGATTGTTCATGAGTTATACATTGATGTGATCAGCTATTATACTTTTTCGACCAAACATTTTGTCACAAAAATCACAAACAAACTTCTTGTGTCCTGTATGTGTGTTTATATGATTCTTTAATTGCGATTTCGTGATAAAGTTTGATTTACAAAGTTTACACTCGTACTTTTTTTCCTCGTGGTGTGATTTCTTGTGAACGTTTAATTTTCCTTTTTGTGAAAATTTTTTATCGCAAATATCACATAAAATTTTTTTTGTTTATGTGAATTTGCGAGTGCATTGTTAAAGAACTTTTGTTCTTAAATATTCTGTCGCAAAACACACATTCATACTCCATTTTCTGTAAAAAAAGATAATCATATATATCTTGTTATATTATATGATCATTTTGGCGAAACTCCCCTATAAAAGTGCTAATTCTGAAGACCACGTATACTACATAGCAATAATCTATTATATATTGATTGTATTTTTATTAGCTTTCGAATTGTTACACTATAAATACATACATAAAATAATATTATAAGGAAAACTTATTCTCTTTTAGAAAATAAACACGACGTTGAGGTTAGCAGTAACAACTATAGTAGCAAAAGAATAAATATATTGGTGTTTCTTGTAGTCCTAAAAAGCATGAATGATTGAATTTATTAATTAAAATAATAAAACTGTAATGTTGTAAAAGACAGTTTGATAACTTACAGTGGCAGTGGGTTTATCGTTCAAAACAGATCTGTATGTATAAGTACAATGATGGTACTGAGGTTGTTTATACGACGATAGTTTTACACACGTGGTCTTACAATAATATTATAATTAAATTTTACTATATCCTCTCCAGTTTTATTTTTTTTTTTGCGTTGATAGTGGTCACAATGGGGTTAGAAGTGAATGTTATGAGATCAAACATACATAACAAAAGTTGACAAGCATCGGTAAAATAGATTAACTGCTGTAACCACTACCGTATAATACATATTACCGGACCGGTCACGTGACAAAATATCGGGAGAAGAAACTCCCACGAAAAGAAATATACCAAGCAAATTTTCAACTTGCAATATGTAATGCAATCGCAATATCTCAATGCAATCAAGATTATTTTTAATAAATAAAAAACAAATTTTAAAGTACACAACTACATTTACTTATGTCCTGACCGTTTTTGACGGTCTTGCGCGGCAAACCAAAACTTGCCGCGCAAATTTAAACCGTGTAATTGTCGTTTAAAAAAAGTTATGAATGCATTTTTTTACTACCAAATAATTATTTATAAACTAAAAAAAAATAATTTTACAATTTCAAAATAATTTTTTCATATCATCCGAATGATTCGCGTTAACTCTCTCAGCAGCAACAAGTTATAAATAATTTACAAATTATTCGATGGTAAAAAATATATTTATTAATTTTTTCTAAATGAAAATTATACTCTTCAAACTTGCGCGGTAAAATTTAGCTTTCCTCAGCGGCAGGCGCATGCGCAGTCCACTATATACTTTCCTTTGACGTCAGAACCATCGTGAAAAATGGCGCAAAGGACATTTAAAAACAGAAGTTTATATAATTCTTTTAATTTATATACTTTTCACTTTCTACAGGACATACATTTATGTATGATTATTGTAAAAAAAAAAATTATTTGAAAAAGTGTTAATCATATAAAGGTGCATATAAATGGCGAATTTATGAATGTCAAATCTGCTCAAAAAAATGTAAATATAAAAAATATTTGACGACTCACATGCGAGCGTATAGTATTAATACAAGTACAAATGTTTAATTTGTTTGAAAAGGATTACGGATAAAAGTAAGCATAATTTGCTATCTGTTTGATGCTGTAACTACTTAGCAGCCGCTCGCCTGGTAACCGACTGTTGTCGGTAACTTGTCACTTTCTTATCTCGGGCTGTCTCATTATATTTGATTAATTTGAATTTAAATCTAGGGTTAGGCTCTTACTTTATTTTTATCTGTATTCTTAATTTCCGACTCTAACTTAGTTTCTGTCTTATTGATTTTATGTCATACTATAGGGATATATCCCTATTGCTCATCTTTATCTTAATCAATATCTGCCATTATAATTTAAGGTAATTTAAGTTACCTTTCTCTAAGGTATATGCAGCTTTTAGCCTGTCGATGGAAACCGCGAGTTTTTTACGGAGTCATGACGTATATAAACAATTCTCCGATGTTGCCAGGTCCTTAAAAACGAAAGTTTTCCCTGTGCCATTTCGCGAGACGGCTGCTGGTCTTAGCTGTTGCAAGTATTTTCGCAGCTGCCTGATAAAAAACGCCGGATCTTCGTTCTAGCGTTTGTCGGAGGCGAGAAACTTTTTAGGTAAACGCAGATGTTTACGATAAACGATATAATGAAGAGTCACGCAGTGTTTGTTGACACATCACACAGGATCTTGGCGTCGCCTCGTTGTGCATCTGCCTCCGCTTCTGTCTCTGCATACACTTTCTACTTCTGCTGATAGTCATTTTCTTCTTCTCGTAGCGGCTTGATTTTCCATGCACGGGGCGAGTGCGAGTGCATCCCCTCCTGCCTCTGCATGTACTCTCCTCCTTCCCTGACTCACCTTCCTTCGATTCTGTATGTGTGTGTGATAGCGTCCGGATTTGAATTTTCTCTGATTCAACTTAACTTTCCCTTCATCGCGTTTTATAAACTTTAATGATTTTATCAATTTCTATTCGGATTTTGTCACGTTTTTGTTTATATTTTTGATAACGGTTTTGTTTCTCGTTTTTATCTCATTTAATTAATTATTAAATATGCTAGGATATTCTTAACATCGTATTTTTAACTTTAATTTCTTTATCAAGTTTTTATTTAGTGTTTATTTATCTTATCATTTGCTGCATTCTAATGAGAAGGGTGTTGGTTCACCAATTTTATTATGAGTGATCTTATTAATTTTTTTTATTGTAAAACATTAAAATGTGAAAGAAGTGAGTATTTCACATTAGTGAGGTTTTTATCTTTACACTTTTGATGTTAATAATGGTCGGACGTTACGTTTTGTTTAATACTTTCTAATTTAATTCTATCTAATCAGAGAATGTTATAAATTTGTATCTAATTGTTACATTCTTCTGTTTTACAAAAATTCCTTTAAATATTTTACTTTTCAAAGTATAAAATTACATACTCTAAAGGAAAAAGTTGAGGGGGTGGAGGAAAGGTGGAGAGCATTTTAAATTAAAATAACGCTTGTGTGTGTGTCTTTTTCTTAGAAAGACCATAGCGTGACCAGCCGTGTGTCGGATTCACACCGACTAAACCCATCCTTTTCACGGCCAGATGAAAAACACCCAACTGTACCAAGGAATGCCCTCTTTGCCTTTATCGACCCTTGGTAAAGGCGCACCTAGCTCGATATTCTGTGTCCTTGTTCCCCGCGGTACGACCGTCGAGTAGTGCTTCGCGGGGGGGGGGGGGGGGCGAAGGGCTTTTACGCTCTCTTCTAATTGATGTGGTTGTCATCACGTTTCTTCTTTTGCATCGTCCGGGCGTCTGCTTCTTTCCGCATCGTCCGGTCGTCTGCTTCGTGCGGCATCGTCCGGCTATCCTTTGGACAGCCTCAACCCCGATACGGTTCAGTGACCTCTGTCCAGCTACATTTTTATTCCGCTGTTTCACCTTGTCTTTGCTTTCTTTTCTCTTCGTCATTTCTAACCTTCTTGATAGTCCTTACGTAGTTGTTTACTGCGTTTCAACCATCCTCCGACGTCAACATAGTTGTCATCATTGACTCAGTTATCACTCTGTTCTGGAGATAACACTCGAGTTCTTCTCGCTCCATTTAGTATCTCGAGCAGTCACAGATAACATGCTCCGCATCTTCGTTAGCGTCCAAACAAGCTGGGCAGTTCGAACTGTCGTCTAATTTAAATCGGTGCAGATAAGCCCGGAAGCATTCGTGCCCAGTTAAAAACTGTGTAAGGTAGTAGTTGACCTCCCCATGTTCTCTTCCAGTCCAATCCTCTATTTTTGGTATAAGGCGATGTGTCCGTCACTAAAATCCCATCTTATTTGCCATTCGGCCATTGTCTTCTTTTTTGCTGCATCCCAGATCTCCTTCTAAGTTTTGTCATTTGTTCTTCTTTTAGTTTGGAATATTTCCTTACTTTTCATCGCCGATAGGTCAATCGGCGGCATACCGCATTGTCCGATACTGTACGGTAAGCGGACGCCACTCTTAGTGCACTTCGTCTGTACACAGTCGTTAGCATTCGGGCATACGATTTCATCCACATCGCAGCTGCCCATATTTGGGCTCCATATAGAATAATCGATGTGGTTACACTGGCTAAGAGTAATCTTTGCTTCTGACAAATGAGTGAGTTGGACCTCCTACATTTGGCATCAATCGTGATAGAGCAACGCTGACTTTTGCTGCTTTATCGCTGACTATTTCCAGATATTGTTTGAAAGTTAGCGATGGTGATGCCCAAGTACTTGATGGTTGATTGAAAAGCTATCTAATGTCCATCTACCGTCAGTTTAATTTCGTCTATCTTCTTCCTACTAAAGATAAAAATAACTTCCGTTTTGTGGCTGGCTAGTTCCAGACCCGTCTCCGTTAGCCATTTGTGTATTATACAGGTCACCTCGTCCGCTATTTCTGTCACCTCTTCTTTATGTTTCGCTACTACCACTACTCATGTCGCTGCTGGAAGTAGATTCTCAAAGTGTGCACCATTATTTACTAAGCACAACAGTAATCAACAGCGAAAATTATGTTGTACATTTCTAAGCATTTGGAGGGTTATCGCTCCACAAGCTCTTCTTATTCCATCCATCATATTCAGTCTTGTCGTTGGAGCTTCACTATACACAACATCTTTTACGTAAAAATTGGTCCACCTCGTCCTATCCACCGATTTGGAAATTGTTGATTCAAAAATGTCCGTACAATATGAGCATAATGAGCCGGAGCACCATCTTGTTGATACCACAAGTTTAGTCTTATTGCAAGAGGAATATTCTCTAGGTATCCTGGCAAATTATTTTCCAAAAATTCTAAATACATTTGACCATTAATGGTACGTTCAAAAAAATGTGGTCCAATTACTTGGCCATTGCAAATACTGACGCATATATGTAAACTCCAACGATGTTGATTAAGCACCTCACGATACCAATGTGGATTTTCTGGTGACCAATAATGGCAATTATGCCTATTGAGACTACCATTGCTTATGAATGTCGCTTCATCACTGAAATAAACATTCTAAAAAAAATCTGGATTTTGATCCAACATCTCAAGAGCCCATTTACAAAAATGTACTCTGAGTTCGTAATCAGCCTCACTTAATTCCTGTACCAAAGTAATGTGATACGGATGGTAATTGACTGATCGTAACAATCTGTGAGCTGTATTTCGAGGGACTCCCAATTCCCGTTCTATTTGACGGGTACTATTACGGGGATTTTGGTGAACCATAGCCAAAACTGCAAGCAACCTAGGGTCGTTATTATTCTGAAGTCTATTTCTCTGTCTTTGGCGATGAAGTGGATTATTGCGAGATCTTCTTTCGATGTTTATCACTTGTTGAGCAGTAGGATAGCGGCAATTTGGAAACCGCTCCGCATAAGTTTGGGCAGTAAGTCTGTAATTCCTACCACATTCACCGAATGCAATGACAAGAATTTTATCAGATTAATTAATGTTCAATTACAAATGTGCAAAAAATACATAAAATCTAGTGAATTAGGATACTAGGATACTACACTAAATGGATACAATATTGGAGAGATACAACAACAAAACTCTGGCAGTAGCACGAGAAGCTGTTTCTTCCAGTTTATGGGGAATGTTCCCTCTTCTAGACATGCATTGTACAAGTCCTACGAAGACCTCTGAATGAGCATGGATGGCATGCTTCAATGCAATATTGGAAAAGTCATCCGGCTCTAGGGTCTTGTTGTTTCCTACCCTTCTGCAGGCGGCTAAGAATTCCTTAACCGTGATCGGTAAAACAGCCTCTTCATTCGCACCTCTTTCGATTACACTTGGCTCTTCCAGTTGCCTGGGGAATAGTGTGGTCACTATTCGGTGTAATAGTTCCGGGCATTTGGGGTATGTAGCTTTCTTTAATCTTCTTTATTACTATTTTGTCAGGTCGACCCCAAGGGTCCTGTTCAACCACATCCTGTAGTTCTTTAAGGCACCGTCGCTTGTTTTCGCAGATTGTCTTCTTAAGCTTCCTCTTAGCGTCCTTCATTTTTTATCCGCGGGCATCTACTATTTTCTGGCCTCTTACGGTTTTATAGTATTTCTTTCTTGCCCGTTGTTTTCTTCTTCTGTTCCGGTGACACTCGCTGCGCGCACTCTCAACCGCTCTTTGTCCCACCAATACACTGGTGGTCGTCTTTAATAGGGCACTCTTCTCGGCATGGCTGCGTAACAGACTCGTGTGATATTACGCATCAACTGTTCCGCCTTTCTGTTCGCCGTCCCCGAGAGTTCCAGTGCTACAGTTATGTTCCTACATCTCCTTATCATGATCCTTCGTTTTCCAACCGACTCTGTTGGTCCTTGTACTCGCGCTGGGTCTCTGCTCTGATTTTCTTACTTTTATTATTATGGCATCTCCTCTTCTAAAGGTGTTAGTGCTACCCTGATTAACTAACATCAAGTCTTGAAGAGCAAATGCTTCTAGCAGTACTTGTCCTCTTTAGTTAGTCCTTTAACTGCCCCACTCTACGGCTTTCTTCCCGTAATATCCTGCACGAGTCGATCTAAATGCCGCTCGAACTGTTCGATCGGTGCGTTAGGAAAAGCATGCCACGTTTCCACATACTCAGATCGCTGCTTCGTCAGTGTCATCTGTTTCCCACGATGTCTCGTCCAGAGCCCTATATGATTTACATATAATGGCTTCGTCGACCTCCGTCTCATAAACGTACTGGTTAAGTAAATCCTGTGCTGTCTCCCAGCGATTCAAGTTTAACTGCACTATCTTTATTATCTTCGTTTCTTCAACTTCTCTACTGCCGCTCGGTATACTAGGCATGTGTAACTACCAACAGCATGGTCACTTTTCTCTGTTGCTCCTCTTTCTTGGCAGAGAACGCAGCTTGGTCTGTTTTTACAATCTTTTGCATTATGTCCTTCGAATCTACACTTGTAATAGTAGTTACTTCGATCCTGTGTTATTGTACAGTTTTTGCCGATTTGTCTAAATCCTAGACATTTATAGCAGTGAAGTGGAGGTGCATTCCGCTTTATCTCTCGTATTCTGTAATCTATATAAAGGTCAATGATAATAAAATTGCGGATAAAGTAGAGATAGCTAAGAAAATGAACAAATTCTTTTGTGATATTGGATGAAAATTGTATGATGATATTGTGAAACCAAATAATGCTAAATTTAAATATCCAGATACAAAGCCAAATACAATATTTCTGAAACCTACAAGTACAATTGGGGTAATAAATATAATTAACAACCTGAAGCTAAAATGCGGTAGCGTTGATAACATAAATAGCAAGACCTTAAGATTCTTGGAAATTGTATCTCGGTATCATTAACACATATCTTTAATATGTGTATTGTGTCACTGACGCACACGTCTGCAACGCGAGCAGCGAGACGAGTCAGCGATAAGAGTCCGCCGAGCCGTACTACGATGCATAGCATCCGAATGCATCGTAGACGTTAGCTCAGTGGTTAGAGCACAGGCCTCTGGCTCTCGGGTTCGCGAGTTCGAGTCCCGTCGTCTACTTTTTCGCTTTCGACTTTGTCTCCTCTCTGTTTGTAACATTCTGGCATCCCTGGTGCGATAGATCGTCGGTTTAGAACCCGGCTAAACCGATCTACTGAGCGTTCGAACTCACAGATACCTAAATTACCCTCAGAACTCCACCAATCATTACCCCAGATCATGCTCCCACATGAGTCCACAGACAAAAAAGACCATGCGCGACGGCCTCTCATCTGTGCGGTAATGCAGGTTGCGTCCCCGTAATGAGCTGGAACACCGGCGTGTGTAACCTCACTGGGCCCCACGGTGTAAAAAATGATAAAGGCCACACGTAGCGGACTACAGTGCAACACTGCCTATCGGTAAAGAAGTTCCCGAGCCGAGGACGGCTCGCCTCAAAGGGGGGTGATGTCACAGACGCACACGTCTGCAACGCGAGCAGCGAGACGAGTCAGCGATAAGAGTCCGCCGAGCCGTACTACGATGCATAGCGTCAGAATGCATCGTAGACGTTAGCTCAGTGGTTAGAGCACGGGCCTCTGGCTCTCGGGTCCGCGAGTTCGAGTCCCGTCGTCTAATTTTTCGCTTTCGATTTTGTCTCCTCTCTGTTCGTAATAATTGAAAATGCGATTTGGCCTGATGCTCTGAAAAAGGCTGAAATCGTACCAGTATATAAATCAGGTGAGAAGCATAGCATCAATAATTATAGGCCGATATCACTCTATATCAATCGATATCAATTTTTGAAACACTAGTATACAATAGGTTGTATGAATTTGTCCATAAAAATAATATTCTATCTAAGCATCAATTTGGATTTAGAAAAAATATTGGCTCAAAGGATGTGTTAAATTATATCACTGAAGTATTATATAATAATATGGATAAGAATATACCAACTATTGTAACTTTTCTTGATCTGGCCAAGGCCTTCGATACGGTACCTTGGAATTGTATTTGACTATCATTTAATGTGGGATAAATATGTTCAATATATAATTAAAAAAACAAAGTACTTAGTATATATTTTTTACAAGCTAGCTAACATCATGTCAACAGTAACATTACGAATGATGTATTATGCTTTTTTCCATAGCATGATAAGCTATGGAATCTTAGCCTGGAGTGGAGTGTATAAAAATAATCGAGATCTGGTGCAAAAATTATAACAGAAAATGATTAATAAAAACGGTTTCAACGTACATGAGAGCCCTCTAAACCTGGAACAACTATTTATCTTTGAGGCAATAAGGCTACATTATAACGGCCACAAAACCCAGTACCTAAGTTGTACTAATGTTACTAGGAAAAAGAGTTTATTTGTAACTAAAAGTTATAAAAGAGTCAGTGATAAGAAAAGTATTAACAAAGCTATCATATAATGCACTACCAAATTATCTAAAAGTAGTAGATATAAAAAAACCATCGGGTAAAAATTTAATTAGGAGTTGGATTAAAATAAATTGTTAATTATGTATTGATGTTATTCAACATTGTTATTATTTTAATGATTTTGTTATCACCGCGTGCGAAATAAATTTAAGCAAAGGAAGCTTTTGTTAAAAATCTAATGAGCATGAGATTGATGCTTTTAGTTTGTTAAATATAGAATAAGATGAAAAGTTTATTTTTTACTAGTTTTAAGCGTTTTTTATATTTGTATTTTTTTAGTTTGTAATGCCAGGGCTTGTGAACAGGTAACTTGTTTACCTCTGCAAGATTCTGAGTATAACTACACTAGTTATACTCTGTAATATTCTGGATTAAATGAATAAAAAAAATATATATATTCTGATTTTCTGCTTTGCGATCATCTGCTGAGTCATTTTTGCTGGCATTTGAATGACCGCCGTTTGCGTATCGCCATATGCCTTGCGTACAGACATCACTGCCGTTTCCTCCACTGCATTTAAGCGGATATCTTGAAACTCCCTCTGTGGTGCTTTTACGATGTCCTCCTTAGTGGTTAGAACATCAAGACTCTTTACTTCAAAAACCTCTACATCTTGTAGGGTTCTCACGGTGACACCCTCTTCTAGCACTTCTTGCACCGCTTATCGAAGTTCCGTTGCCTTCCCTTCCGATGTGCGTTGGAGTTCCAAAAGTAAGTCACCAACCGCCGTTTTGCGTATCCTATTTACGCTATTCCCTAGCATCTTCAGTTTTGGATCTACTTTCATCTTTCGCAAGATATCAGCGTAGGACTTTCCGTTGGTAGCATTTATGATTAGAGCCTCCGGTTGAGTTGGTCTTGCCTTCGGCAGCTTAGATTTTCTAGTGTCTTCCTGATATACAACACCATTGTTAATCTTATCGTCTTCTTTTTCTTTTTCGTTTTCATTCTCTGCCAGGGTGGTAATGTCCCTGTTGTGGGCGGTGGGTACTACAGAGTTGTTACGTCCTGACTATCCCAAACTGAATAGATAAGAACGTAATGATAAGTGTAGTGGCTAAGGCTCTAATATTCAAAACTAGTTAGTACGCGCCTAACACTCTCACTATGTTAGTTAATAAATATTTTACCTTACCTTTTTGTGTTTTGATCAGGTTGATTAATAAATGAAATAGTGATACTGATTTTCTTAAAATAGAAACTTTTGGAGACAGTTTTGTATTTATTCTTGTAATTATGTATTTATTCTTGTAGTTATGTATTACACTCTTTAACTTTAGCTTGTACTTTTCACCAATTGTCGGACTAGCGTGCGGTACGGAGCTCTCACTTGGAACTGCTTGCTACAGCGTGTGTAAAGCTTCTTAAAGATTCACTTGAAATCTCAATAGTTTACAAGTATTTACAAAATATTATTCTTAAAATTAACGAAATCGTATACACATAAAAAAGTAGCGCTCGCTTGCTACATCACTAAATGCGTCATGAGCATTTCGACAGTTCAGCGCTGGGTGACATACATATCACCTTGCAGCGTCATATAAACGTAATAAGAAATTGAATTTTGATTTTAAAACAATGAGAAATCCATGTGTCTTATTTATGATAAAAAATGAAACATCAAAAGTTACGTTGTGGAAGTAACACCTCGGGGGCCAAAATATTGCAATTAATGATAATTAATTGTAATAATAGTATTCAAAATTCAAATTCTATGCTTGAACTGCTAACATAAGAAATAATCAAGTTTGTTCACCTTTCCCACCTTAATTATTTCTTCACTACAAAAGTCTTTACTAAACAGTTTTTTTCTATAAAAGAGCTATGTGCCGGTGAATAGGTACAGTGTTTTTTCTTTTTCTTTATAACACGTTAATTATATATAACATTTGATAAATAACTAAATAATAATATAACTTATTATATATATATATATATATAGGGTGTTTCATTTTAATCCGACCACGACAAAAAACCATGGAAAAACTAATTTTAACGAAAAATGACCTTAATAAAAGTTGAAGGGGGCCAACGAATGACACAAACACCTATGACCTTGAACTCGATTTTCAGGTCATTTGAGGGTAATTGTGATTTTTTAAAATAGGAACCTCAATTTTTGACCTTGGAATCGGATAGAGCGGAAAAATTTACGTCGCAAAGGATATTTTAAGTTTGCTTTATTGACCTTGAGAAGGTCAATTCAATGTCAAAAAATCTGCTAAACAGCTGTTTATCTGGTTTTATTTTACTGATGTCGAAAGATGACCTTGACAAAAGTTGAAGGGGGCAAAAGGGGACATCTAATGGTACCAACATCTTTGACCTTGAACTCGAATTTCAAGGTCATTTGAAAGTCGTTGTGTTTTTTTTAACCGGAACCGCTATTTTTGACCGCGGAATACGGAGCAGCGGAAAAAATACGTCGGAAATGACATTTCAAGATTGCCTTAGTGACCTTGAGAAGGTCAATTCAAGGTCAAATAAAAAGTATCAGCCTAAGATTGTTTTCCTTTCAATTTTTGCTTAGAATTATCATTTTGTTATTGTAATAAATATTAAGAGAATAATTGACTTAAAATGTGATTATGCTTTGCTGACTTCAAAGCCATTTTGTAAGGTCAAAAGTGCAATATCAAATGTTATGTGAAGTCCATATTTATATCCTAACTTTAGCGTTACCCAGGAACAATGACGTAGACGTAATAGGATTGTGTTCCCTTTGGGGTGCTTGATTAGAGTGAGTTCCCTTGCCTCTCACTTTTATTATGTACAGAATTTAATGTAGGTGCCCAGACACCACCATTTTTTTGGATTCTATTCAGTTCTTAGGATGTTTTCGTAAGCGAATTTTTATTCTATCTTTAGCGTTACTCAGGTACGACGTGGACACAATTGGCTACTAATTTAAGCTATCTAATTTGTTCAGTTTGGTAAAAACAAAATTTTTATTGAACTTGTTATAAATTTTTAACAATGGCTGATTATCCAGCCGCTGAAAGGGTTGATATTTTATTGATTCTTGGTGAATCTAGGTGTAATTATCGACAAGCTGCAGCCTTGTATCGAATTCGATATCCCGATAGAAGACATCCAAGTCATGCAACCATTCGTGAGATTTACCGTAGAGCTCAACAAGGGTAACTAGCACGGGTTAGAGAACGTCGTAATTACAACGAAGATGATCTTCGTGTAATGGTCGTTTTAGCAATGGTTCATTTGAATCCCCACGTTAGTACCCGTGAAATTCCAAGGCAAAGTGGCAAGTATACCTATGGCTACTGCTTGGAAAATACTGAGAAGTCAACGTTATCATCCATATCATATTACTTTGACTCTCACACTTGCTGATATGCGGTTAAGGCTACAGTTTCGCCAATGGGCACGACAAATGATTGCTAATGATCGTCACTTTTTACAATACGTAATGTTTTCTGATGAAGCAAAATTCAAAAGCAATGGAGACCTTAACCGACACAACTGTCATTATTGGTCGAATGTTAATCCGCATTGGTACAGGCAGATAGATAACCAAAATCGTTGGAGTCTTGATGTTTGGTGTGGAATTGTTAACGGATTACCTTGTAGGCCCATACTTTTTCGATGAAAATGTAAATGGCCATAATTTTTTACAGTTCCTGAGAGAATGTCTTATAGTACTTCTTGAAGAAGTAGATTTATACACAAGAGCAAGAATGTGGATTCAATTAGGTAGAGCTCCTGCGCACTATGCTCGAATAGTTAGACAATATCTTAATCAAAATTACCGTGACAGGTGGATTGGACGCACTGGACGTGGAGATTTGGGTGTTCGATGGCCACCGAGATCTCCAGATTTGTATTTGTCATCACCCGATTTCTATTTGCGGGGGTATTGAAAGATGTTGTTTATGAACATGAAACTACAACAAGTGAAGATATGATCCAAAGAAATCAAACAGCTTGTGAAAACATCCCAAGAGCTGTTATTACTCCGAACAGTAGAACATTTTCAGCAGCGAATTGAATTGTGTATCCAACAAAATGGTGGTGTCTTTGAGCACCTGCGTTGAATTTTGAGCAAAAGTGAGAGGCAAGGGTACTCACTATAATCAAGCATCCCGAAAAGTGAGAGGCAAGGGAACTCACTCTAATCAAGCACCCCAAAGGGAACACAATCCTATTACGTCTACGTCATTGTTCCTGGGTAACGCTAAAGTTAGGATATAAATATGGATTCCACATAACATTTGATATTGCATTTTTGCACTTTTGACCTTACAAAATGGCTTTGAAGTCAGCAAAGCATAATCACATTTTAAGTCAATTATTCTCTTAATGTTTATTACAATAACAAAATGATAATTCTACGAAAAAAGGAAAACAATCTTAGGCTGATACTTTTTATTTGACCTTGAATTGACCTTCTCAAGGTCACTAAGGCAAACTTGAAATGTCATTTCCGACGTAATTTTTTCCGCTGCTCCGTATTCCGAGGTCAAAAATAGGGGTTCCCGTTAAAAAAACACAATGACCTACAAATGACCTTGAAAATCGAGTTGAAGGTCAACATTGTTGGTGTCATTAGATGGCCCCTTTTGCTCCCTTCAACTTTTGTCAAGGTCATCTTTCGACGTTAGTAAAATAAGACCAGACAAACAGCTGTTTAGCAGATTTTTTGTTATTTGACCTTGAATTGACCTTCTCAAGGTCACCAAAGCAAACTTAAAATATCCTTTGCGACGTAATTTTTTCCGCTTTATCCGATTCCAAGATCAAAAATAGAGGTTCCTATTTAAAAAAATCACAATTACCCTAAAATGACCATGAAAATCGTGTTCAAGGTCATAGGTGTTTGTGTCATTCGATGGCCCCATTTACCCCCTTCAACTTTTGTTTTCTTCCGCATTGGGGAACGTACTGTCTACATACCGACCTATGTACTCACCAGATTCGGAGGTTTTGGTAGCATTTCCGTTGTTTTGTTTATTTTGTTAATCTCTTCCTCGTGATCTGCCTCTAGCACGGCCTCTATCGGACTTGTTTTTCTTAGGATCGCTACCCTTAGGTGCTTCGGAATTACGTCGTTTTACACCACGACTAAAGCCACCACGTTTATCTCCCCGATAAGAATTTGGAAATTCATACCTTCTTTGGTTTTCATTCTCCTTCAGAATATTTTCCAGCTGACTTCAGTGTATGGACAGTCTGCTTGAACATGCCCTTCATACCTCTTACATCTGAAGCACATCTTGGCGTTCCTGATATACTTATCCTAATAGTGACCCTTGTTACCACAAGCTAACTCATTCGATCCAATTCAAGCTGATTCCTGTTGTACACTGTAATCTTTAAGTTAGTTTTATGTTAACAGTTTACCTGTGGTGTTTTTGTTAAAAAATTCGGACTCTTTAATTTGAGGTAAATGTGTAACAATGGCTTCATAGAATACATCGCTTATCTCTGTTTCAGATAAGTGAGGTGTACTGGGCAACTTATTATACAATCAAACTATTCTATCAAATCTATCCCAGAAAGCCGATGCTTTCTCTTTATGGGGATTGTATTTAATAGTGTAACTCTTTTCTTACACTTTTAGTAGTAAAATTTAACTCGATTTCTTTAATACGTTTAATTTCATCCAGCATTTCTACAGGATCTCGAATATCCGATACATTTTCATAATAAGATATATCAATTCTATTTATAATAATGTCTCGAACTCGAAATTTATCTTTTTCCACCTTTGTTTGGTCAAGCACACGTGATGGACGAACTGTCGAATCAATCACGTACAACAAGTCAGCAAGAGTCAGTTCTGAATTAAAAAAATCTAAGAATATTCAAATTTTGCGTTAATTTGTATTCTCTACGAAAAGTACTATCTCTATTTGTTACTCCGATCTGAATTTTGTCTTTGATGTTACTAATGCTTTTATTTGAATCAATCTTACTAACTTACTACTAATACGGTCCCAAGTTGTGTGAAAAAGCCGTTCAGACTGTAAGTAACCGGGAAAACCTAATGCATGTCTCGTCATAATTGCGGGCCTATGAAGCAATAACTTAATATTTTTATGATCGGGACCCGATGGTTATAAAATAATTCTATAATCTGTAGGCGTTTAATCCGATCCTGTCCCAGGTATTAAGATAATCCCTCGATGCAGAGGTTCTGAGCACAGTGCAAGGGTCATTAGACCACTCCACCCCTCGGGTCGCCTACCTGACGCTTGGTCGAGGCTCCCCCCTACCGGACGGACATTGCGCGAGCATATCTTTTCCAACAGATGGAAGCACTGTAGTTTTAGTACTAATGGACCTGCACGTACTTCAAACGCCAGAACTAAGAATAGATTCGGAATAGAAACAAGAATAAGAAACTTTAACTAAACTCAGTCGCAATTTGAAAAGATTGTACACTGCGCCATTTTAAAACTTCGATTTTCACTAGCTATAAAATCCGTTTTTTTATAAATATTAAAATAAACTAATTTTTGCATTAACAACACAGCGTTTTGTCTTCATTAATATTAGAAACAAGCCGCAACAGTTTTGACGAACAATAATCAAAATTTGCACTCTCACATGTAGCAATTTATTAGGCATATGCTTAGTTGACGAACAACAATCGAGAAAACAATGCTATTTGCTTGATATTAATTTTAACATCTGTGATTTCACAGCACACACAGTGTAGCAGCAACAACATACACTATCCCGTATGCGTATGCACTGGCCAACACTTAATTTTGGAACTGAATAGCATGCTATTAAAATGTAATACATACATATTTTGTTATGAAAATACTAGATTTTATTTTCGAGCTGATTTCAAAGAAAAATTCGGGCTTTACCTATATTGTATTTGATACCACTTGACGTCATAATGTTTATATTTCCTTCTTCGTCGATTTCTGCATATTATGTGTCATTTTACAAGATGTAATCTGCAGATTTAGTTTAGATACAAGAGATGCTGTGAATAACTATTTGTGCACATATAATCTTTTTTTTTTAATCTATGTGTTTGTGAATATGAAATGACGGATGCTGTATGTATTTATGAATATCACAAGTTGTAATCAGCAAATTTTGTCGAGATAAAAGTTACGCTGCAAATAAACATAGTGTGCAGATATAACGGATATAATTTTTTTTTAAAGCTATCTGTTTGTGGATGTGAAATGACGAATACTGTATGTATTTATGCATATCATAAGATGTACCGGTAATCTGCAGATTTGGTCTTGATGAAAGGGATGCTGCGAATAATTATATTTGCAGATATGATATTTTTTTCGAAGCTAAGTCTTTGTGAATATAAAATTACGAAAATCGTTATGTAAGCATTTTCTTTATGTAAAGAGCACTCACATGAGTTTTTTTAGTAGAGAAAGATAAATTAATATTAAACAATATAAATTACAATAAATAAACTATAATTAATAATTAAATAGATGTTTTAAACAAACATTAGCAACAATAAATTATTAAAAAGTTAACTTTTAATAATGTAAAAGGTTAGGCGAGTTTGATATATTCCGCAACGAAATTACAGATTGAAAAGAACCAAAATCAATCCAACAAAGTCCAGTTTATTATATCACATCGTAATGAAGCGAAGAGCAACTCTCAAGATAATTACTACGTAACCTTGCCATGCCCGTTCCATTTTGTTTAATGGTGAACAACTAAAATTTTCTTTTTAGATGTTAAAACGTCATACAAACACCATAAGTACAATCAAACGGGCATGGAAAGGTTAGGTAGTAATTATCTTGAGAGTTGTTCCTTGCATCATTACGATTTGATATAATAAACTTGACTTTGTTGGATTGATCTTAGTTCTTTTCCATTTGTAATTTTGTTGCGGAATACATCAAACTCGCCTAACCTTTTTCTTTTTTACAAATTAATTTTTTTGGAGATTTAAATCCTATTTAGTAAATTTTTTTGAGTATTTTATATTCGACGCCATAAAAATAAAATATAAGCATTTTCAGACCCTTCTGGCCACAACGTTTTTGTAACACTAGCCAAAAGACTGGCTCGCTCACGCTTGCTCCTAATATCAAAATTGATATTTTCTAGTTATAACTTTCTTATAATTTCTAGTTATAACAAAGAAAGAACAAAATTTTAACATTTATAGGAGATATATCAAAACATACAATAAATTTTTCTATAATATAAAACAAATTTCGCCGACACCGCCGTTTCAATAATTTTCCCCCTCATTTATTCTACCTCAATTACTCCCCCTCACAAACTCCCCCTCAATTACTCCCTTAGTCATATCTCTTCTCTTTATATTATAAATGCGTGCGTTTCCCCCAAATTTTTCCTCTGAAGTCATAAAGTTTAGAAACAAACATTGCTACGTTTAAAAATTGAATGTTCCTGCAAAGAAAAATTTAATAACAGCATCTTTCAATAAATACACCGCTATATCCATATAATATGGAACACCAGATCTTTTTTTCTCTTTCTATACCTTTCTCTATTATAAAAATATTTCGCCGCCGCCGGTTCAGAAATCCCCCCCCCCCTAATTTCCCCCCTAATTTTCCCTAGCGACTTCGAAAGTTAAGTCCGCGCATCCGAGTGTGTTTAATCCTTTTATTCTCCCCTACGCCCATATAAACCTAATTATTATGATCTTTGTGTTTACCCCAAAAGAAATATATCCAACTTATACTTTGAATAAATTATCTTTTCATATAGATCTTATGATGTTTCCTATAATATTTTCTTTCGGATATAAATATAAGATCCAATGTTAAAACAAAATCATAATAATGATAAAGATTTATTTCCTTTGCAATATTATTCATATCGATTAGCTTATAGGCCTTAATCAAAATTTAGTTCTATTTTATATTTTGGAAGATTAACTTAAAAGTATATATTATATTCAAGCTTATATCATATAGAATATTGTAGACTAAATTTTTTAAGACATAATCAGAAAAAATTACGTGCAGAATGTTAACAAGGTCTTGTTGATTACATAACAAAAAGTGCGCTTAACAATAATACAAATTTTGAAAATAACGAAACAACTAATCCAAAATGGCCTGAGTTGAAAACAGTACTAAAAAAATTTCTGCCAGAAACTTCATGCAATGACATTGCAACAATTACTGTTAGATTATTTTATAGTAAATTTCGAGCAAATTTAGCTAATATTCTGAGTGGGAATATTTTTGGAAAAATTATTGCTTATGGATACGTAATTGAATTTTAAAGAAAAGTTCTTTTGCACGCACATTTATTGTTAGCATTGGATCATAAGTCAGAATTAACAAATCCTAATAAGATTGATGAACATATTTTAGCTGAAATTCCTGATGACAATTATGTGGAATTACAAGAATTAGTATTCAAACATATGTTACATGAACCTCATTAAAAAAAACACTATGTCATGATGTAGTTAAAAAAAAACTTGTTAAAAATGTAAAAAAGCTTTTTATGATGTAACGCACTTTGAAAAGAATAGTTAACCTAGATATTGTCGTCGTAATAATAAAAATCAAAACTATGTCTACAATAAAATGCTTTATGGTAAACCTGGAAAGGTTGATAATAGAATGGCTGTTTCCTTTAATCCAACTGTTGTTAGAAAATATAACTGCCATATTAATGTTAAATATTGTGCATTTATTATGAGCATCAAATATTTATACAAATATTTACACAAAGGACATGATCGTACTTTTATTAAAGTGAGTAAAAATTATGAAGATAAAGCAATATACGATAAAATAACAGAAAATACATGGATTGTAGATACGTAGGGTCAATGGAAGCTGCATGACGTATTCAAGAATTGCCAATTTGTGCTTGTTCTTATAGTGTAGTTAAATTAGCTATTAATTTACAGAATCAACAAACAATCAAACAATAATTTTTTATGAACACAATATTGATATAGATTTTCTCGATCACTTGACAACTTTAACATCATTGTTTAAACTAAACGAAATTGATAATTATGCCAGAAATTTTTGGTATTGTGATATACCAGAACATTATGTTTTTATGAAAAAGAAGTGGATTAGATGTAAAAACTATTCAAATACGTTAGGAAGATTAATCTGAGATTACCATTTGATTTACCATTTGATATTATAAATTCGCTAACACCAAATAGCCTTCTACCACATAAATTAAAATTAAAAGAAAAAGCAATTGTTATATTATTGAGAAATATAAATTTAAATGATGGATTTTGTGAACGGAACAAAATTAAAAGTCGATGCAATGTTACAATATTCCATTCTTGCAAAAACAATTGATGGGAGTAAACTGGAACATAAATTATTGAGTATTTAATATAAATTTAATCTAAATTAATTATTAAAAAACTCGTTCCTAACATCGCTCGTTTTTAATGTAATTTGATCACTATTGCAGAATATATTTTAAAATTGTTAAAAGTTTTGTTAAAATCTTATTTCCCTATTTTTGATAATATTAACAAAAAATGTCTTGATGGTGATCATAAAATTTGTATTAATAGGCTGTTTCCAAATAAAGATAATTTACGCATATCTTTTAAACAAGAACAGTATCAAACTAATTCTTATGATTGCAGTGTTTTTGCTATATCATTTACAGTTTGGAAATCTTAACTATCATATTTAAGAAATCTATGTGTAGCGGACAATGAAAGCTTAATCAATATATCTTACCTAGTGGAAATAAAAATGTAATAAAGTGTAATAATATATAAAAAATGTAACAAGTCGTATCAATTTGTACGTTTTTGTTGGATTTTAAAACCTTTTTTACGTTTTATTACAGTTTGCTACATTTTATTACATTTTGTTACATTTTATTACAAATCCATTGATTCAGGATTTCATGGGGGTCTCTTCTTTGAAACGACAAATGTAACAGTACGTAAAAAAGTATAACAAAATGTCAAAAAATGTCTGTAAGCGTAATATTATATAAGAAAATGGCGACTTTTTAATTCTCTTGCTTCTGCTTACATCCTTTTAATTTTTCTTACAAAAAAATATATTGACTACATTTGGCGGTAAAATAACATATGTAATAAAATGTAATAAAATCTAATTGTTAGAAATATGGCGTCCCTATATTGTCTCTCTATCTAAGTGGTCTGTCACTAAAGCGACGCTCGGGGCGCTGCGTGCAACGTATATCGGCGGCGGCACTCACTCCTTGCCAAGACCGCGCAATGTAAAGACGTGTCCTAATAAAGATTGATTTATAATTACAAAAGGCCTCTTTAACTAAACCCATAATCCCAACAGGTTATGGGCCCAACACATTTCCACCGCGCAGTGATTAGTGTTTAGTGAAAAATTAAGAAGGAATAAATTAAAATCGGCTAATAAGGCAAAGCCACTGTTGAAGCTTACCCAATATAAGCTTTCCATAGCGGGACGCCGCAAACAAAACAAAGGAAAGTTTAAAAGGTGAAAAAGAAGCAAGATGAAAGAAAATGTGCCTTCCGAGAACGAGGAGAACGATGGAAAAGAACGACGAGAAAGCGGATGACTGCGACAACATGATCTACATAATTTTCTGAGAAATCACGTCTGCAAGTTGAATTTCCAGAAATCACATCCTGGGCAGCAGATAGCAATTTTTACTGTAGATGAGAATATCTGCGTCAGAACGATGAAGAGTGAAGAGTACAGAACAGGTCTGTTACACTAATAAATGCTTTTGTTCGAAATGACTTGTATTCAGTCTACCAATAAAAAAAAGCAAGTATGTATCATAAAATTCATAACAAATTACAACAAATTCTTCACAGCAAAACTCAACATCACGAGTGAAGAACTACGAGTACTTTCAGAAGCTGTGAAAAACGGAAGAAAGGAAAGGAAATGGTGATGACAATAAGAGCAACAAACAGAAGTGTACCGGAAGATGAGCGATCAACGACAGAATGAGAAAGGGCCCACGATGAGAACGAAGTGAACGAAAACAACGATAGTGATCTAGGATGCGAACCAAACGAATAGGAAGATGAGGATTTGGAAAAAGTACTCGATCAAACAGATGCGACGAAGTGTTCTATTCCAGGAGTAAGATACACACAAATTGGTGTACAAACTCAATTAACAGGCACAGGTAAAAATTCTCATGTTATGAAAAATACATTTGGTACAAGCCTTAATCCAGGTTTCAAAACTGATAACGAAAGACACAGATTTGTATTAAAATATAATATAAAAAATATACCAAATAAATCAGTCACTAAAGATGAGAACGATCAAGATACTAAAATTATTTATATTTCGGCAGAAAAGCTAATTAATAATGCTACAAATTTTAATCAATTTCTTGATTCAGCAAGCGACAATACATAAAAGAATGATATACAGGAGATGCAGCTTAAATTTAATAAAATGATAGAGCACACATCAATGATAGTCAACGATATGAAAACTCTTGTGAAGCTCATGATCAGTAGAATGGAAGCCACACAGACACGAATGGACTTCTAAATGACTGAGATGCGAAATGTGCTGAAAAATCATCATGAAAGACAAGTAAAGCTGTATAACGATACAAGAGAAATGATTGGGGAAACTATAACCACGCGAAAAGGGGAAAATTTAATTCAAATCGAGGCAGAGATGGATATAGGAGAAATAACGGAAGGGGGAACAGAATAGGAAGTTCTGGATACCAAAAGGACAACAAGAACCCACAAGCATCAGCTGAAAATCAGAATATGGATATTGACGACGAGCATAATGTAAAAGAAAGTCGATCAATCGCGAAGTTTTTAGCCGATTCCAGAGCCACTGAGCACCTGACGAACTCTAAATTAATATTTAAAATTTATAACGATGAGAACTGTGGAACAATCAGGTGTGCAAACAAAGATTCGACGGCTGACTTGAAAACTGATGGAGCGGGAGAAGTCGAAATTACCACAAAAGATTGGAAAATCATTAAACTAGAAAATGTTATTTGCGCTAGTTCATTGTCGGAAAACTTGTTATCATTAAGACGATTTGCAGACATGGGCCTAAGCATCTATTTAGACAATGAGAAAATAGACATATACGATCCTTTTTCGAACGAATCGTTTCTAACAGAAATCTACTAACAGCCGCACTGGATAATAGAATTTGAACTAGTAAAGAACGACGAATGTTTCGAAAATTCAAAATAAAATAATAGCATTTCTAACGACAAGCGAATCGAGTGATATTCCTCGATACTTGACAAGAAGTGTAACGGCTCGAGGTTTAACAAAACCAGAAACGGAATTAGAAATAGAAATCGAAAAGGAAAATCAACAAGAAATACTAAGTGACACCCAACGAGAAGATTACCAGAAATGGATGTGAGTGAGAACAACGATAAGAAATCGACGGATACGATGAGTAAACAGAAGGAAGAGCTTAAAATTAATTACGAGATTCTAAACTTTGACACAACGATTTGGGATAGAAAAATTAGCAATGTGGATGAACTACCCAGCACAGAATTATCAATAAATGAAAATTCATTTATCGCAAACGACAAGAATCAACCAAATGTAACAAAAATAAACAAAGCCATGCTTTGGCATGTGAGGATGGGACATGCATCACTGGAATATTTAAAGAAACTACAAAAATCTTATCCAGAAATTAAAGAATTACAAAGTGTCATTTTTGACGAAATAATACTTGATTGTGAAGTGTGCATGATCTCAAAATTCAACAAATTGCCTTTTAAAACGACGAGGACGAGAGCAGAAAAGGGTCTGCAAATAATTCACTCAGATACGATGGAAATAATAATAATAAATACGTCCTGACTACTAAATGATTTATAATAATCAAAACGTACTGAATGGTGTAGTGACAAGGCTCTAATATTCCAAACTAGTTAGTACGCGCCTAACACTCTCACTTTATCCTCGTGCTTTAAACCAAAAAAAAAAAATACTTATTAGATTTGACAAAATACTACTCAATATGAAATGTAAAGATAACAGTCTCAACTCTGTTAAACGCAGAGTAAATAATATTTTTCAAAAATAAATAATATATATACATTAATAAAAATAAAATACCAAAGTAATAAGCTTTATTACAATAATATATCGGAACAAGGCAAAACTCTGAATACAATATCCAATCGGCAGAATGACTCTTAAGTTGATGAATTATTGTCTACAAAAATGAGCACCAGATGTACATCTAATCTACTAAAAAAGAAACTCTACCTCCCATTAAACGATATCCAGGTGTCAGGGTGATCTCTAGGCCGACGGGAATGAGAACCATGTGTACATCGAATCTACTGAAAAACAAATACAGGGTGACCCAATTTAAACGGGCACCGCTCATAACTCGTCAGG
>QLSS01000097.1:144866-180871 GCA_024372645.1 Trichomalopsis sarcophagae
ACAATAAAAGCATAATCTAAATCTGAATCTCCCTCCCTATCTTTCTTTCGCATAGCTCGCATAGCTAATTGGTAAACTGGTTTAATAATTAGCATATGCGAGCTATGCGGAAGATAGATAGGAAGGGAGAGGGAGAGGGAAAGGGAGTGGAAGAGAGAAAGAGAGAGAGAGAGAGAGAGAGAGAGAGAGAGAGAGAGAGAGAGAGAGAGAGAGAGAGAGAGTGAGAGAGAGATTGATAAACAAATTTATTAACGCCGTGGCCAAATGGTCGTAGGGCGAGGAGCAAATCATACAACATAGCAAGATAAAAATACAAAATAAAAGTAACAGAATAATAACAAATTTTCAATGGCAAAATAGAAGCAAAATATTTAAGTGCAAAGTAAACTCGCAGTAATATCCTAAATCTGACCTAAAATTAATAATACACATAACATTGCGGCAGAATTAAAAGATAATCATAAAGGCACTGTTTGAATGCGCCTAGCGATTTGCTGCCTAATAGTTGTAGGGATAGAATCCTAAAACTGCATGCCTTTAACTGTGAATGAGTTTTTAAAAATCTCGGTCCTGGCAGTCGGTATTGCAAACGCAGGCAACTGGTTTCTAGCCGAGCGCCATAAGTCCTCGTTAGGTGGCACAAATAATTCAGCAATATATCCGGGCCGCTTGTGAACGAAGAGCTTATACAAAGTAATTCCTAAATAATAATTTCGCCGGTGGCTAAGTGATAGCCAGTCCAACTTGGCATAGTACGGACCAAGCTCAGAGTCTTTCCTCAAGAAAAAGATAAAGCGTAACGCAGAATTACACAACCTTTGCAGTTTGATTGCAAGGTTATCTGGAAGGTCCATATAAACGAGATAAGCATAGTCGATATATGGAAGAACTAGAGCATTGACTAGTTGGATTTTTTAACTAATAGGAATATAATAACCCTTAAACCTAAGGCGATAAAGAGCAAAATGCGCATTAGAGTAGGTGCGAGATACATGAGCATTCCAAGAGAGAGTTTTCGAGAAAATTATACCTAAGTTTTTCACGGAATCGTCAAAGGGAATCGGTAATCCACCCACAACGATTGGTTCAATTTGCTGCAAATCCAGACGCATATGGTGCTGAGTTGATCCAACAATCATAGCTTTCGTTTTGCTAACATTCAAAAGGAGGCCATTATCCTGAGACCATTTGAGACTGTGGCTAGCATCCTCGTTAAGGGATGCGACTGCTCTACTAATATCTCCAGGTAGACATTGTATATATATTTGCAGATCATCGGCAAACAGCATGCATGACTTACTGCAACGTCGAAGGACTGAGATAATCTGATTAATATAGATGAGAAAAACGTGTTGGGAAGAAAATCAGAAAGGGTGAAATCGAGGCCGACAACAGCCTGGGGCCGTATCCAGCACGCTTGTATGTCGCAGTATGTGTGTCTTTGTGGGGGCAGCTTTGTTTTATGTTCGACAGTTTGTATCTGCCATCTACATACATTGTGTTTTGGTTTTCGTGACGGTAAGCGCAAGCAGAATGGACCATCATATAAGTCACGACGACGCTATAGTACACGCAAAAATTGATTTTGAATGCAGAAATTGCTAAATAATAATAATATATTATAATTTTGAACTTTTTACTATACACATAAAAGATGAATATTTTTATTAAATCATTTTTTCATAGGTTAAGGTATGCATTTATTTAGTTTTTAAGTTATGCTTACAATTTTGTGCATATAAGAAAAATAAAATACAACTGAACATTAGAACTTAATATTATTTCAAAATACAACTTATGTAGAACGCAGAATGCACTTTTAGAATTAAGGACAACAGATTACTTTTTTATGATGAAATCGTCAAATAATTGGCTTACAGTTTCTGCGTGTATACTATAATGCCTAATATTAAATTGTATTTTAAGTTTTTCTTATTTGTACGCAATTGTTAGCATGATTTGAAAACTATAAATAAATGCATTGTACCTTCACCTATTAACAAATGTTTTAATAACCTATTTATCCCACATGTGTATTACTGTACTTTTAAAAGTTTGATAATCAAAATTATAATATATTATTATTTCACGCAAAATGGAGTTTATCAAACTTTTAAAAGTGTTCTAGCATTTCTTCATTCAATATCAATTTTTGAATGAACTTTACTCCGCGGCATTTGTTCTATAGCGTCGTCGTGACTTATGACTTATGATGTCGGTCAATTCAGCTCGCGCTTACCATCACGAAAATCGATCCACAAACTGTAGACTTATACATACAGAAACTGTCGAACACAAAACAAAGTTGCCTCCACAAAGAAACACATACTAAGACATACAAGCGTGCTGGATACGGCCCCTGTGAACGACCAGTTAGATATGAGTGAAACCAACGAACCACGTCGTTTGAAAAACCAATCGACTTCAGCTTGGCAAGCAAGGTAGCGTGGTTGATCGAGTCGAAAGCACGCTTAAAATCAACCAGCCGTTTGTCGTTCGACGACGAGGGATTAGCACTAGGGGTTAACTCCGAACTGAGGCTCGCAATGCTGAGATCGCTGATGTCGAGAAGCGATGAAGAGCCAAGATCTCGTCCAGCGTCAAAAATTGAATCACGCTCACTGCTACTAGGAAGCAAGGGAACGTCGGGTGGCGCAATTAGTGCCTTATGAGTTTTAATGCAACAACCGTTACAACACTTGCTTTTGACGAAGCGTGGTAAACAGCTTTCATGGAAAACAAGCCCGCATTGAGGGCACGAGACTACTCTAGTAACTGCGTTACGGCCGCACTTCCTGCACACTGGCATTAATACGCAAGAAAATATAAATAAAAACAAAGCACAAACTAAAAAATTAATCGCAAACTTAAAAATGAAACGCAAACTAAAAAACTAAAAACTAAAAACTAAAACGAGAACTTAAGAATAAAACGCAAAACTTAAAACTATGAAAAAAAACTATAACAATAACTCAGCGCAACAGATTTTCGCGCCAAAAACGCAGTGAAATTTCGTGAAAGAGAGAGAGAGAGAGAGAGAGAGAGAGAGAGAGAGAGAGAGAGAGAGAGAGAGAGAGAGAGAGAGAGAGAGAGAGAGAGAGAGGTCTTTATTTGCTAAAGCAAAAAGAAAAAATAATATAATAAAGATCATAGAGACTGTGTCGATACAGTCTAACAAATATATAAAAGATATTGTCATATAAAATCACATGAGATCACATTTTGTCATATTTAATTATCACATTAAACTCCTCCAGCACTACGTTGTACACTTAAGGTTTGGTCAAAGACCTATCTGTATCACACGTTTGAAGTCAAAAAAGAAAAATTATGTAGTACTGGAAGAATTTTTACGGCCACGGGCCGAGTCTGACTAGATTAAAACTAGATTAATGAAAAAAATACAGCGCCAGAGGGCTCAGAGTTGTCACGATTCAGTGGCCAGCAGGTGCCGTCGTAATGCCCCTTTGAAGGAGGCGAGTGGTGGCAGGTTTCGCAGAGCAGAAGGGAGAGAGTTCCAGAACCGAGCACCCTGGACCTGGAAGGCTAGCCCCGGTTTCAGTACTCACGGTAGGGATGCTCAGCTCCGGGGGAACTCCCCTACCGGAGGGTCTGAGCTTGTGTTTATTGAACAATGAGGCCAGATACGAAGGCTCACCGATCCGGGTTATTCTGTATAATAGAATGGCCTCAAAGTAGAGTCTTCTGGAATCAGTGCAAAGCCACTCTAGACGCCTCCGGTAGGGACTGATGTGTTCATCCCTCATAGACTTGGTTTTGCCGGAGTTAAGCCGCAGACCGGAGCTCTCCGCCCAGCCAGAAACCAGCCGCGCCGCTTCTGCCAGTCGAGCCACGCCGTCCAGGAAGTTATCTTTGTTGGTGTGTAGATAGATCTGGAGGTCATCCGCGTAAAAAAGATGTTTAATTGTGTTGCCGTTGAGTATGTTTTGCAGGTCGTTGACATAGAGGCTGAACAGCAAGGGTCCCAGGATAGAACCCTGTGGAACTCCCAGATTGGTTTCAAGCCATTCTGAAGCTCCGCTTTTATTCGAAATTACCATCTGGGATCGTCCCTGTAAATATGATTTAATCCACAGGAGAGCCGCCCTAGAGAACCCCAGCTGCCTCAGCTTAGATAGTAATTTGGAAGGTGAGATGGTGTCAAAGGCCTTACTGAAGTCAAACAGCAGCATAAGCGTCACCTTCTTTTTGTCAATTGCCATGCGTACGTCGTCAGTCAATTTTATTAACGCTGTTTGTGTGCTGTGGTGTTTTCGGAAACCGGCCTGGAAGGGGTCGATTATATTATTTTTATTAAGATACTCCGTGATCTGGGTGTGCGCGATCTTCTCGAGTACTTTTGAGAGGAAGCAGAGCAATGCAATCGGACGAAAGTCCTTAACATTGGAAGGAGCACTGGTCTTTCTTAGCGCGATCAACTGAGCCTGCTTCCAGATACTCGGAAAGATCCCCTGAGCGAAGGAGCAGTTAAAAAGATTAAGAATAAATTCGCCAATGATTGGGAGGGCCTTGACGACCACCCCGCATGGAATACCATCGACACCCCTCGCTTGCGAGGAAAAATGTGATATAGCAAGGACGACGTCACCAATACCAACAGGGCTAAAAGTAAAGCCCTCCTCGCCTGCAAACATAATAGTGTCCGTCGCATTGTCTATATTTTCGAGAGGTGATACCGATACTCCCGCGAAGTGCTCGTTCAGCTCCCCTGGCGTAAAACCAAAAAACTCCTCCTCCCTACGCCCAGGCAGGAGGCCGAGATGACGCATTATCTTCCAGATATTTCTATTTTCATCAAGGGCGTCTGATAGTTGTTGGCGAAGGAAGGACTCACGCTCTTGAGCAGAACGCATGTCGACCTCGTTTGTGAGTCGAAGGGCCTCATCGAAAAGCTCCGCTCTCCGCTCCTCATAGCGCCTGAGTGTAGCATTGCGTTTATCAATGAGGAGCCTCAGCTCTGGTCCAGACCAAGGAGCATATTTCTTACGTGGGCAAACCGTTTTCAAGGGCGCCAATTCCTCGATTGCAAATTTTATATTATTATTAAGAACACATAAAGCGCCCTCCAGATCGGTTTCGATGGAATTCATGGCTGTCCAGTCACAACAAGACAGGAGGTCGACAAGGCTAGTTGTGTCTATGCACTTGTAATCCCGGTACGAGAAAGTGTCACTCGTAGGAGTGGGGGCGTAGATATCTATCGAGACATGTATGACACAATGCTTGCCGAAACTAGGCAGCCACTCATTCTTAGAATCCAAGATCGTGTCGTTTTCGTCGGTCATGATAAGGTCAATCCATGTGTGAGACGATGAGGTATGATGTGTGGGACCATGCCGGATGATCTGAAGAGATAACTCTTCGAACAGACGCTTGATAGTAGCAGCGTCGTCTGAGTCAGATATCAAATCCGAGTTCAGATCACCCATTATGATCTTATGACTATGTTGGCCGCATAAGTCCCGCAATACATCAAAAAGGTCTGAGTCCTTTTGCATCGGAATTTTCGGGGGCCTGTAAATAACTCCGAGTAGCACCGGAGGTGAGTCGCCCCTTTGTACGCTACAAAAAAGGTACTCTGGGATTCCAGGTTTTCCTAGACCCGCAGTATCCGATGAGGCAAGCTTTTTGATTTTAAATCCATTGCGCACAAATAGGGCGACACCACCTCCGTTTACATTTCGATCCTGCCTAATGGTGGAAAATCCCCCAACGCTAACTAGGCTATCGTCCACAATCGGACCCAGACATGTCTCCGCAAAACCAAAGATGTCGATCGAGGGGCGCTCAGCCAAAAAATTTCGGACGATCTCAATGCGAGCCCTGAGCGAGTTCACATTGAGAAAGCCCGCCCTCAAGCCACTCCCAATACCCGGCGCACTGTCAGGGGGCCTCGCGAGTCATATGGAGGGCGCGGATGAAGATGACGATGATAACGACTGTATTGAATTTGATGCAGATGATACAGTCGTCAATGATGGCATCGATGCTGGCAAAGTTGCAACCGATTTGCTTGTCAGGTCCGACTGAGGTCTGTTACTTGAAGTAGCGTCAGAGTTTTCGTCCTTTTCAGTGACAGTCATGTGTGTACTCGGTCGTCGAGGTCGTTTCGAGCCGTCCTGACACGCCGTGAGAATAGCCTGCAAATCGGCAGCAGATGCAAACACGTGCGCGCGCTCGCCCCCTACGCCTAGCCAAGAACCTGCCACCCGCATGCCAGACATATTTGAAGCCCAGTCCCTGTGCGATGGGCCTCAAACTTTTAAACAGGGTAAATTTCTCTTGGGACAACATTTCATTTAAATATACTTTATGTCCGGTCAAGCAGGCAGCAGTCTCCGGGTCTGGAGTCCCGGGCATGATGTTGTTTGTGGTCAGGTAGTTGCAAGCTAGCGTGCTTTTTGCTCGCATGATTTCCCTGACCAGGCCTGTCATTGCTCTGAGCCCTGTTCTGTCTATGCTGGCGCTGGCGCAGCACTTTAGTGCTGGCGACGTCGCTCATTTGTAGGGCGGGAAGGACGGTGCTGAGCAGTGCAAAGGCAGCTGCGCCCGAGATTTTCTCGTTTATGTTGTCAATGTTCTGAATGAGGCCGTGAATTATGACCTCGGATGGCAACTACTGCGTCCCCGCCAGTAGTTGCCATCCGAGGAGAGGAGTATTTGCGGTTTCCTACTACCTCAGTGGCATCACGCTTAATAATACTAGGACTCGAGGCAAGTAACGGACCGCAGACCGAAACCGGCAACAAGGCCGTGTCAAGGTCCTGGCTAGCACGATGGAGCTTTTCAAGTAGTTGCTTTGTTTGTTGCAACTCGTCCCTAAGAATAACGTTTTCGTCCAGGAGCAGCTTGTTAGCGTCAAGCAGTCTATTAGACGCACTGATGTTATCAGCTAGTTGGGTCTCGAGAGCAGAGATACGGGTATTCAATTCCTCCGTACCAACTACAGCGCCCCCTTCTGCTAGTGCAGAGGAGGCGCCATGTGGCACCGAACCCCTGCTCACGAGAGCCCTTAGGCCATCAAGCTGATCCTGGAGCATGTCAAATCGCTGAAAGAAAAGCTCCATCGTACTCATAGGAATTAAAATATTTGAGACACCTAGCAGGCTGGTGTCTCCCAGTGGCGCATCCTTCGCTCTGTTCTTCTTCAGGATTGCTGGGTCCAGTGCAGATGAATCTTCAATCGACGCTGATGTGAGCGGAGCGGGCGCCTGCGAGTTGGTGACCCGCCCGACAGACGCGTTTGGGCACTGCTGACTGTCCTTCCGCTTCTTCGGTGAGGCAGGCGCCTGGGAGTCTGTGACCCGCTCGGCAGAGGTATTGCAGCTCGGTAGGCTACTCTCGTGATGTTGCTGCTTCGTGCTCGAGCGGAGAGGGGAGGCGATCGTCATGGTGTTGTCGCCGCGATCGCCTGACTGTGTTTCTGTACATGGCGTCGACGCCGCGCGCTGCGTCTGCTGGTGGGGCGAGACGCGTAGCGTCGCCGCTCGAAGCACTGTCCCGGCGCGAACGCTCACCTGATGTTTTCCAGGAGGTGGGGATGGCTTCCTCTGCGTTGTTTTGACGCTATGCTTGGCTGACTTGGTTGCAGGCGTCGCCACGGCAGGAGAGGATGTCTCTGGCTGGAGCGTCGCAGGCGGTGGTGTCACTGGCGTCCCTGCTTTCCGACACTTTTTGCACACTGCGTTCATCTTTCTGCTTGAACAGCGAGTGTGGCATAGAAGACGGCAGGTCGGGCACGTACTCGTTGGTGGTGTAGAGTCGTCATTACAGACGGAGCAAACCGCTGGTGACATTGCGATATCCAGTCAGTCTTGACGTCACCACGAAGGAGCAGGGATGCCAACGGCCAAGATGAAAAGTCCGCCAGAAACTCGCCAAATTACTCCTCTGCGATCCTAACCTCTCCGGGACACTACAGGTTTTGAACGGTCTCCCTGGCTCTTTTTAAGGAGCCATGCAGTAATGCTCCGGCGCGTGGAGCCTGCGGGAGGCCAGGTTTTCTGAAAATATCCAGACTCACACGGAGTCAGTCAGAAAACAGCCGAAAATCGGGCTCGAAGACGGAGCGATACGACACGCATGTAAGACTCACCTGAAGCAAAGAGAGAGAGAATTTATATGAAGTAAAAGCAATAATACTGATTTTATTTTTAGAGTTTTCTATTATAATTAATTTTATTTTTATAATCTTTTGATATTGGAATAAATGATGAAGTTAATGTATCACACATTCTAATCAAATGTTTTCGCATTTTACCGATTTTAAATTGAACATGGTATGGGCAAATATTAAATACAATAGCGACTGCAAATGCTTTAGCAAAAACATCAAAATAATTAGTCTGATACTGTATTTGTTCAAAAGATATGCGTAAATTATCTTCTTTCGGAAACAGCCTATCAATAGAAATTGTATGATCATCATCAAAACATTTTTTGTTAAGACTATCAAAAAATCATATTACATTGTCTTTGTACTACAACAAATTCAGTATCTGTACTTGAACGAGAAAAAAGTATTTGAATATATTATTTATGTCTGTCAAATAGGTTGAATATGATAACAACCTCTGAAAATTAACTGTAAATTGCATATCAAAAATTGAGTAAAATTTTGAAATGTTATTGAATTTATCAGTATTGCAAAATATATTTAAATATTACAAATAATTTGTAAATCTCAGCTGAAGCAAGTGTTTTTTGCTAGTAAGAAATTAAGAACTCCAATAATTGAAAAATTTTTAATATTTTATAAAATTTTAGAACTTACATTTTCCGAAATTTATAAACATTTCTATCCCGCTGCAATCCTTCATTCATTTCTTATGTACGAAGATTTACTTTTTTTTTACTCCCGTTAAACAATTGTTTCTACAACATATATGCATTACGGTAGTAGAAACAATTCATATTTTAATATTTCATAAATTATTTCAGGGGACAGCAGCTTGCTCAACAAATGCAAAGTGCAAATCCAGATTTGATTGATTCACTTCGACGTCAAATGGGTAGAAATCCAAATGAAGCAGAGTCATCGGACAAATAAAATTTGAATTTAAAAAATTACTTAATACATTATTTGCGATGTTATATTTTTAATTCTTTACTAATATAAAAATATATTGATCTTTTTGTTCTAAACGATAAAAACGTTGATATGTATTTGTTATTCGCTATATTCTTCGCCTTGGGTCTTCAAAAAATCATCTGATTCATTAAATAAATTTTCTGTTAGATTTATTTGTGATGTTATTTTTTTAAAATAGGCTACCTTCCAAGCCCTAGAACTAGTTTTAATCTATAGATTTTAACAAACGAGATGTAGAATTGAAGATTTGCGTAAAACAAACGAATTTTGAGAGCCGGTGGCCCTAAATCGCCTGGAAACTGACGAACTGGAGCACTATGAAAACTACGACAAGAAACGCAGTCGGGAGATACGTGATGCGACTATTTTTCCACAACGACAAACCCGTTTTTGTTGATACGCGAACGCGAGCGTTTCGGCGTTTTTGCGCTCTCAAAAGAAAGTTCGCTAAAAGATCGGATTTAAAAATCAACTACGGTAAAGTGATGTATGAGTGCATGACATTGGTGTACGATGATAGCTTGAGAGTTATTACTTACCTTATCTTGAGATTATTAAATTTCTGATCGCGAAAATCTTCGATCCGTTAGGACTCTTAGGGCCAGACGTTTTGTTTACGAAGATTGAATATTCGAAGGCCCAAGTCAATTGAACAGAATCGATCCCGCAGGAACTTCACTCATGTTGGGCTATTTTCTCTTAACAATTAGAGCTTCTTCGAAACGTCTCCGTAGAATGTCCGAACGAACAGTGTTACGTCCTGACTACTAAATGATTTATAATAATCAAAACGTACTGAATGGTGTAGTGGCAAGGCTCTAATATTCAAAACTAGTTAGTACGCGCCTAACACTCTCACTGTGTTAGTTAATAAATATTTAAACCTTACCTTGTTGTGCTTTAATCAGGTTGATTTATAAATGAAATAATGTTACTGCTTTGCTTTAGATAACAGAAACTGTTTATTTCTTTATTCTTATAATCGTATTTATACTTGTATTAGACTCTTTAATTTTTAGTTTGTACTTGTCACCAATTGTCGGACTAGCGTGCGGTACGGAGCTCTAATTTTGAACTGACTGCTAAAGTGCACACAAAACCTTTTAAAAGCTTAGTATGGCACAATATGTTTATGGAGATTTATAAACATTATATCTTAAGAGTATCGAAATTGTACACATAAAAAGTGGCGCTCGCTTGTTACGTCACGGAACGCTGAGTGTACATTTTGGCTGTGTCAGCGCTCATTGACACATTCACACGTTTCGACAGCATTTTTGCAAACGTAATAAGAATTTGAATTTTGATTCTTTAAAACAATGAGACATCAATGTGTCCTACTTACAATTGAAAATGAAACATCAAAAGTTACGTTATAGACGTAACACCAGCAAGGTAGGCTACGGTTTGTGCATTAACATTTTAAAAAATTTTTTTTATTTATTCACCAGAAAAATGTTTACAAGGCATGTGAATCATGCTTGAAAATCCTGCATAGGGAAACAAAGTTACCTGTTAGCAGGCCCAGTTACAACAAAAATATATGTAAAACTTAAAATTAGAACTTAACCTATTTAAAACTATTTATGTACATGATTGTAAATGTCGCTAAACAATTTTACTTGTTGGTTTTAACAAGTTACCATTTCTTTTCTTATTTATTACTATTCTTATTATTAATATATAAAAATATTTGTTCAACAATTGGATTTAATCCATTCTATAATTTTTTTCTATTGAGAGAATTTTTTTATATTTAATACTGTTAGTTGGTTAGGAAGCTCATTATAAATATTTATTGCTTTCATATAGCTATTTTTATTGCTAATTCTCTTAGTCTTAGGTATTATGATACTCCTATTTTTAGTAATACTATCTGATGCTCGGTATTTTTCTTTTATAATACAGCTTCAAAGATTCAAGAGCAAAAAGTTGTACTATATTTAGAGGATTGTCGTGTGATGGAAACTTATTTTTATTCATGATTTTTTTAATTTTATTTTGTAGCTTTCTAACTTGGTCTTGACTACTTCTATATGCTCCACCCCAAGCAATGATACCATAGCTAATGATACTATGGAAAAAAGCTCTAGACCTATAAACTAGATCATTCTGAGAATTTCTGTATGCATGGTTTTTGAAATTTTGTAAAAAATATATACTAGGTATTTTGTCTTCCCGATTATATGTTTCATGTGATTTTATCACCTTAGGTTGCTATCAAAAACAATTCCTAGATATTTAAAATGTTCTACCCTAGTTATATTTTGTCGAGAATTTTGATGTTTACTTGAGCTGGTACACTTCCGATACTGCTCCCAAAGTCATACAAACAGTCTTTCCTACATTTAAAAACAACTTATTTAATGCCAGTCACTCCGATATCACATTTAGAAAATTGTTCATGGTATCTTGGGCTTCTATCCAATTTTTACCAGTGGCTATAATAGCAGTATCATCTGCATACGAAATTATAGCTTCGGGGGGGGGGGGGGGGTCTCTCTCAAGACATCATTTATGTACAGGATAAAAAGTAGCGGTCCCAAGATAGTTCCTTGTGAAACGCCTATGTTAACCACAGAGTTATCGCTTTGAATACCGTCTATTTTGACTATTTGGTATCTGTTACTCAAATAGCTGGTAAGGAGTACCACCGAGTCAACAGTACTGAAAGCTTTTGCCAGGTCAAATAAAGTTATAATCGTAGGCTTACTTTTATCAACATTATTATATAATTGATCGTTCTGCACATCTAGTTGCCATAAATTATATAAAAACTCTTTAGTTTCACACGACCTCACTATTGCATCAGTTATCCAGTTTCTTCTACCAGTGTGTTAGCCTTTTTTTTGTTATTGCCAATTCCACGCATAGCTTGATCTTGTTCAATAATTTTTTACAGCCAAATTTGGATCATCCATCAACGTAATTTGTTAATTTTTTGTAATTTAAGAAAACATATGGTTTTTTAGTTACTTCCTTCAGCTTATTTACAGCAATTATGATCGGGTAATGGTCCATTATATCATGCCTAATCTTATACGTCGCTGTGTTAATTTTATGAGACTTAATGAAAATATTGTCGATACATGATCCCTTGGCTCTACCATCGATATATAAAGTCGGACAGATCACGGTTCGACTAGCGTGTGTGAAATCGTGAGTTGCCCCGCTAAAAATAAATACGATCCCTCGACTGGAATTGTGCGAAGCGTTAACTATCTCGCATTTATACAAGGAGACGCGATTAGCTCTCGACTTTCACATTGACCGAACTGTTTTTTTATTTGGACTCGACCATCATATTGAATCGGCTTAAGAAACCACCGCAGGTCTTGTTCTTTCGTAAAGAATAAATCTATAGATGCATTTTTTACGAAAAAACAAACCGTACGATTTATTCTTTTAAAATTTCTTCTTTTTTTTGGCTGACCGAAATTAAATTTTTTGGAAAGATTAAATTGCACGTTTTACTTTTTGCAAAATAATAAACTGTGACATTTATTCTTTTAAAATGACGGAACAAAATTTAATTCTTTATGAAAGATTAAATTGCGAGATTTATTCTTTATAACGATTAAACAGTACCTTATTCTTTTTGCCCTAGTCAAAAGTATAAAAATAATTATTTATACTTTTCTAAAGAAGAAATCGGAATATTTATTCTTTCTACCGCCTGTTTTTGTTTTTTAGACTTTAGAGTGTAGTAATCAACATAGCAGGAGTACGAACGCCTTCCGACAAGTGTGTTACAAATTTTGCTTGTTATAGCCAGAAAACTGCAACAACATTGATTTGTATTATATGTGACGCAGCATATCATTCCAGTTGTTTAGCACAGAAAACAACTAACATTAAAATTATCAGTGGGAACCTAATAGTGTACCCAAAACACAGCGACAGAACAAGATTCTTGATTGTACAAATAAAACTAAATAAAAACAGAAGAAGTAAGAATAGAAATATAAATATTATTTAGTATTTTATATGGATTGACTCTCTCACCTTTGTTCCTGCTTTATTTATTTGTCAATGTGGAGAGCAAAAAACATAATTATTAAGAATAGAACTATTACTAGAAGCATCAACAACAGCACAGGATAAATTAACATCTAAATTGAAGAAAAATACAAACTGATTAGTAATGAAAACTTACTTCTGAAACGGCTAGTCAGTAAATTGGAGGGTCAGTCAGCAAGAAAGATGGCGTCGGAAGGCGATGAGCCGCCTGATGACGCTCTAAATAATAGACGCTTTAAATGCCATCCAAATAATAAAGTGAATGCTGTAGTGTGCATAGTTTGTGGAGATTTCTACCACACGATCGAATTTGTGATAAAATACAAGGCTGGAAGTCCTGTGAAACTCCTAAACGACTCATTTGTAATCTGCCATAAGCACCCGAACTTCGCCCTAACCTCAAAACTATCATTTGGTATACTTAACTAACAGGCCGGTGAATTCATCGCGCAGTTGAAGTATGAGAACAGAGAATAAATCAAAAGTGAGATACTAAATGAAATCGAACTCAGCAAACAAAAAGACAATGAGCACAACAGTACAATTATCAATGAGTATAGTGAAATTGAAAAACTACAAATCGAAAATAGTTAAAATAGTTAATAATATTAAAAGAATTATACAAGGAAGTACAAGGTAAAAATCAACTTCTAAACAAACTGCTGATTACAGAAAAATAAATAATAAATGACACTAATTTAAACAAAGTTAAATGATTTTCTAACGCACTAAAAAGTTCGATAACCAAAAACAAACCCAAAACAAAAAGAGTTCCTAAATTAGTTGTCAAGAAAATAAATGAAAATGACAAAACTAACCTAGAAAATACTATCATCAAATATTTAACTAAAGATAAAACCATCCAAACCAAAAATATCACTAACAAACATAAAGTTACTGTGGTAATAAATTGTATGAACAAGGAAAGTATTAATTCACTAGAAAAAACTTTGAACAGTAAACTGGCTAGCAAGGACTACAAAATAGAAAAAGAAAATATAAAAAAGCCAAGAATAAAAGTGATAGATATAGACAAAGTTTATAGTAATGATAGTGAGTTTGAACAAGACATTGTAATGTCCCACGTTTATACACCTTAGCATTTACGAAAAAAAAAATATATATATACATACATCACCTGTACGACTGCATTCATGTACTCATATAGACTACGTATACGAAAATCGATTACGACATTGCGAAACTGATCGCCGAACATCGAAGCGAGTGCTTGACATACGAGTCAGCATTTCTTCTACGCGCGTAATAATGACTTTTGTACATCGTTGTTGCACGTCAGGTGTTGATTGGTCGATCGTTGCCGCGTTTCACGTAATTTTACAACTCCTTGAATCGTCACCGAGGCTTTAAAAAGACAGGAAACGATCCTCGGAGCGCCTTTTGTATAAATAACTTGTCGTCGTGTAGCTGTACCCGGTTAGCGAGTACAAGTGCTATACCTCTGTACACATCGCCTATTGAGTGTCTAGAAAACACTCAAACTCTGTGTACAAGTTATAGTATAACTCCTTGTTTTCTGGTTTGAGAGTTTGCATCGTGCAACAAGCGAAGGGCCCGCCGATAGCAGACCGGCATTAATGGGAAACCATAGAGCAAATTAGATTAACAGTACATAAATTAGCCACGAGTAATCGTGTAGAGTAAGATCAATTAATATCTGTCGTACCATGAAGGACTATCCAGTTCCAGGTCACAAATTAGAACGTATACACTGTAAGTTAAGTTTAATTGTACCAACGTCAAAGTAATTATAAGATACCAACGCTCTAGCAATAACATCCTGTAAGAAACTGTATTATCCGCTGAGTTCTGGGTTGTCCCGAATAAACCAAAGTTAACAAGACTAGAATTCTGAATTTTAGAAGAACTAACTTAGAAGTTTTGAGTAGAATTTTTGGAATTTAGTAATTGAAGTAAAAAGAATTTTTTTTCTAAAAATAATTTTTGATACTAAAAAGTATTGAATCAAGTAAATACGATGGCAGATGACTTAAATCAGACTAGGGGGCAGATCCTGGCCTTGCCGGACGTCGGCCAGAGAATAGCAGCTCTCGATTAGTTTTACCGTGTCCAGCAATTGGAAGGCGATCGACAACTGCTGGACGTCTCACGCAGCGTGATAGAAGCCAGTCAAACACAAAACATTTCCAGAGCAGTAATGCATATACCGGAGTATGACGGAACTAATTTAAATTTAAAAGAATTTATACAAGACGTAGACAATAGTTATACCTTGCTCCCAGCAGAACAAGAACCTCAATTTTTAAGGTTCGCTATATCACGGCTAAAGGGCAAGGCGAGACAATCGTTGGAAGGCAATACTTTCCAAACGTTAGCCGAGCTTAAGAAACACCTCAGAGACTGCTTTGCCCCTTCAAGATCTTATGGATATTACTTGAACGAAATTCAAACTGCATCAATAAGGAAGGGAGAGAATGTCCGGCAATTTTACGGACGTCTGAATTCTCTGATAAATAACGCCACAGCGGCTGTTAAGGAAGGACTGACGGCCACTCAAGCTGCAGTGGACCAAAGACCACACTTGGAGTTGCTCGCGCTCGAGTCCTTTGTCAATCGTCTTCCTGACGGTTGTCGAACAGGAATCATAGACACAGCTCCACAAACACTGACAGCGGCATTCAATACTGCAATAAAGTATGAGAAAGCCAGAATTAAGATGTATGGTGAAAGCTATGAATACCCTGGAGTATACTACGCGTACTGTAAACCGGATCAAGCCCCGAACGAAAGAGAAGATCCCGGGAATTACCAGCATTTCGCGTCACACAGACATCATGACGACTCAAAGAGTAACATCCCTAAAAAGGTGAATTTTAATGATCCTGAGCCTAAGAGAAACGAGGTATAGTATACATATGATCCGAATGACACTCACTGTCCTAGAACAACAATTGAAAATGGGAGGATAAAAGCTCCTCCGCAATTCAGCTATGCTAACGCACCCGAACCCATGGGTCCTGTAAATATATTAAAACGGACGCCTGGACAGGCCAGAAGTCGATTAGTGTCCCCAGTACCGCGACATCCATCAGAAATGATACAGCAAGGACACTATGGACATCCTTATCCACCAATGATGGGACCGTATCCGTACATGCCACCCAATCCTTATTGTTTTTATCCACCCGGGAATCCTGGATTCCCTTACTCTTACATGAACCCCTACATGCCTTACCCAATGCAACCGCTTATGCCTGGCATGGACTACCATTTACCTCATGCAAGGCCAGATAATCGGTTGTACGATCCTAAATCGGACAGGTCTAGATCAAATTCACCATATCGCGGTGACATGAATCATTTAAACTGGTAAGCAGCTCATAAAAAGGACGCAGCGATGAGCTCACCATCCCAACAGCGTCCCATGAGCCTAAGAACAACCCCAGAGGATATACAACACAAATAATTCGAATCACTACCGCAGACCGGATAACACCGTCCATAAAACTACGAGTAGACCAGCAAGCGACAACCGAGGACATCTGCTTAATCGACACTGGGTCACAGATAAATGCTGTAAAGCACAGTTCACTAAAACCAGAAACTGTAATAGAACATGACAACTTTATGCACATTATGGGAATCTCCCCTAAAAGCATGGTGACTCAAGGTACAGTGAAATTAACAATAATGGGCAAAGAACACCTCTTTTATGTCCTACCTGTAGAGACTCCGTTAGAAGAGAATTTAATACTAGGAAATCCGTTTTTGTATTATGAAAAAGTGAACATTATGTTCAGGGATGAAGTATTGATTACGGAAAGCCATCATATAACTCCCGTCCCGTTTGTGATATAAACGAGATACAATCGGACGAAAAATACGGACCTTTGGGACACGAAAAGTTTCCAGTCAAAAGTGCTACCTCTTATTATATGAAGTACGAATTACCATTCAAAAATGAAAACATCGAACCTGAAACGTTGGAATCACCGCAAAAACCTTTTAGTCATAAGGATTTTAAGTCACACGGTAAAACATTTATTAAATTACCAGCTAGAGCAAAGGTGCCAATACGAATCCCAGCTACAAAAGACTCAGTAGTTGGAGAGGCGTACCTATGGCGAATAACAACAGTCCCGGGCGTGTACCTTGGAGAAGCTACGGTTACCAATGAAAACGGATACTGTTACGCTATGGCCATAAATACGTGAGAAGATCCAGTGGAAATTGAAATTACTCCTCAATATCTTGAACCTTTTGATATGAGCGAAGACGACGACTTTTTCGAGTTTCCCTTGGAGGGCGAACCCATTACAAACCAAGAAGATAGAGAAAAATACATCATGGATAAGGTACAGCAATCTTACCATACACGCCAAGGACTAAAACAAATACAGCGAATAGTGAGAAAATATTTACATTTATTCTATTTGCCTAGAGATCTTGACCCAAGAACGAATCGTGAGTTAAATACAAGAGAGGACCGACAGGACAAGATGAGGAGTTATTTAACCAACTACAGAAACTCCTGGATGCCAATGTTATCCGGCGTTTTAACAGTCCATTTTGCAGTCCTTGCCGAATTGTCCCCAAGAAACCAGGACCAGATGGAAAAAGAAAATTTCGCTTAGTCATAGATTACAGGAAACTGAACGCCAAGACCATTAAATATGCCTACCCTCTACCTAACATTTTAGAGATACTCGAGCAAATTGGTAGCGCACAGTATTTTTCAGTTTTCGACCTAGCAATGAGGTTCCACCTAATTGAGCTGAAACCTGAGGATATACAAAAGACGGCTTTTAATACTAAGTATGGACATTTCGAGTACTTATGTATGCCGTTCGGACTTACCAACGCACTCCCGACTTTCCAGCGACTAATGGACTGTGTCCTATCAGGCCTACAGGGTGTGGAAATGTATGTATTCCTCGACGACATAGTAATTTATGCGAATACGTTGGAAGATCATGAAGAAAAGGTAAACAAGGTATTTGTGAGACTATCAGAGGCAGGATACGCATACAAATCGATAAATGCCAATTTTTAAAGCCAGAAATCGTATATTTAGGCCCCATAATTGACAAAAATGGGGTGAGGCCAGATCCACCTAAAATTTCTGCAGTAAAGGAATTTCCACGTCCAACAAACGAAACTGAAATACGCCAATTCCTTGGATTGGCAGGATATTATAGAAGATTTATTCTCAATTTTGCAGAGAAGGCTCAACCACTCAATTCACTGTTACAGAAAAATAAGAAATGGGAGTGGACTGATGCGCAAGTGTTACGTGTGAGGGTCGATAGTTTTGTTCTCCGTGAGGTGTTAAGCTCACGGCTGCTGCGAAATTATCGGGGTAATGAAAGAACACGAGAGATTATCGGTGAATGTGTCTATTTATTGATCGTGACTCACAATGAATTGATTGTATCAAAGAGAGAAGGCGTGTTAAGGTGATCTCGGAGAATGTGCGCTCTAAATGTACGATCCTATCTGTCGTCTCCGAGTCAAAAACTACCTGTCTAATGCTGGATCGTGGGTGTCGGAATCGGGGCGAGCGTCCGCATGCACCCCCTTTTATAGAATCCTCGGGTGGCGTGATTCCTACCCGCGCGGTTATCCGAAATCGTGGAAGGGAGGTTATGCTGAGTCGAAAGAAACGGGCTTCGGGGTGAGTCCGAGCTGTTGCTATGCGCGGATTTGGCGACTTATGCATCGATTGCATTATAACTAGCAACGCTATACACGTGTGAGTATTCACACGTGACACAAGAACGAAGTTTTAATACCTTGAAGCGGACCCTCTGCGAAGCACCGGTGTTAGCCTCAGTGGATCTTAATAAGCCTTTTATTTTAACTATGGACGCTAGTTACAGTGCTATAGGAACAGCCCTCAGCCAAGGTGAACCGGGAGACGACCACCCGGTAGCGTATATGTCCAGGTCCCTCAATAAAGTGGAAAAAAACTACTCAACTACTGAGAAGGAGTGTCTCGCGGTGATTGACGCTGTGGATTACTTCAGACACTACCTATATGGTAGACACTTCACCATCTATGGAGATCACGAACCGTTAACGTGGATCGACTCCCTAAAGGATCCCATGAGCAGACTGAACCGTTGGAGACTGCGACTAAGAGGATATTATGGTTGGTACTTTGGTAGTTCGACTACACGTTACAAGTGAAAATTTGCGCCGCGTAACGTGGCAGGTCGAGCTACTAATAGGCGCGGAGAGGGGGGAGTAGTTCGCGTGGGGAGCGCGCGCAGCGCTGGCCCCGCGACCATGTGTTGCCGCGTGAGGAGAGCTCGTCCTCTTTCGCTCCGCATCGCTTCTACCGATAGGACGCCGACGCTACTCTCCTAAGCTCGATCGGCCTCGGAGCAACCGTACCCGTGCGCCATTGCAGCTCGCCTTCGCTCCCGTTATCGTAGCAAGTAAGTAAAAGTGTATTAGCGTGCGAACTAATTAGTGCGGCTGTGCCTAGGGTGAACGCAACGCGACACGGTTAGTGTGACGCAATGTATCTCGACGAACGTCTCGATCGTTCTCGCTATCGTCCCCTTGACGCTACCGTTATTTTTTATTCAAGCTACCGTTTGCCTCTTCTACGCCCTCGCTCTCGCACAATTCCTCGCTATCGTTGCCCAGGTAGGGCGCATATCTCCTCACTATCGCTCTCCTCCCGTATCGTACCTCCCCGCTATCGTTTCCTCGCCTTTCCCGCCACTCCAACCAGCTACCGATTACTGTACGCTACCGAGCTACCATTAGTAAGTAAGTTAGCGATTTGGTTAAGTTAGTCCCTTATCAGAGTACCGTTAAATAATTCTTAGGATGCACGAGTGTGCGCGTAGAGTACGGGCGAGTACTGGGTGCCGTCGCGCGGTCGTGTCGAGGTCGTCATATCGTGAATGGTTTTCGGGGATTAAATATAAGGGAACGGGCTTGCACGATGCGGTGTATGGAAAAATAAGCGTTTGATGGGGCGGGGAATCACAAAACTTGCGAGAGTACTCCGCGACGGACGCGCTGGTCGTCGGGGCCGGTAGGCGACCAGAGAGGCGAGGCGGGTATTCGCCCGCACCAACAAGTCGGCGGACGGCGCGCTGAAGAGCGGTTCGGTGGGCGCGGGTGATCTCCCCGGAAGGAGATAAGAATTTCTACAAATTGTTGCGGGGCCGCGTGCGTAAATCCGCTCCTCCTCACGATGACCTCGACCGGCGGTGTGGCGCACCGCATAATAGTTAATTAATTCAGCGTAGCGCCTCTGGATTGTAGAGGCCGCAGGTTCTCGGCAGGTTGCCGTGGTGGTTAAAAGAGTAAATGAGGAATAAATACGACATATCATATCAGCAGCAAGCCTTAATGAGTTTTATAACCCACGACCCTGTTCGTTACTATACCCATTCCTTGAGCTAGCCGAGCGCAACTCGGAAGAAAAGCGGACCTGTCAAGGATGGTAGCCTTTTCAGAACCGCTAGTAACAACATCAGAATTTTCGTCCGAAAGCCGCGTTGATACATCAGACACCACTCTTACAGAGGATAACTGTGTGGAAACTTTGGACCCGCCACCCATACCACTGAGTAATTAATCAATACTTCCAAGTCTGGTACGTAGCGACTCTGTATCTGAAGTCGAAACGCGTACCGAAGCAGAGGACAACGATAAAAGCCCAGGCGAAAGTGAAGTGGAAGAGGTTATACAAGGAAAAAGCGGACAAGTGAGCAGACCGCGTCCGGAAACCAACACTTATCCGACGAAGCGCGTGCTTGAGTCACCTTTGAAGGATACCTTTGAACATCGAGCAGTGAAGGAGAATTACTAGTACCTTAATTGCAGTCAACAATTAGAAGGTTATGCCCGGACAAGTTGTGGATAACAGTGAATTACATGAGCTGCCCAGGATAGATAAGAATGGTACCGTTATCAGCAACGACACGCCAAACCAGGCTAGTAATAGAGGTGAAGAGACTACGCTCAACCAGAAATCATCATTATGTTGGGACAACTATATGGAACAACATCCAGAGTCCTCGTATTTCCGAGAACAAGAAGTTGAGGAAACGGACGAGGAAGAATGGGATATACAGAATGCGTCCAGCTGGATTCCTGCCAGGAAAACTAAGTCACTATCCCCCTCACCTTCTAAACCAGACGATGTAATACCAGAAGAATTTATCAAATCTAAGAAGAACAGGTCCGTGCCCAGTAGTACGTTGAGAGAGTGGATGTTAGAGTACGCTGAGAGCAAAGCCAGTCCAATACGTATGAAGTCTCCTCTAAAAGCCACAAACGTAAGTTCCACTGCTTGGAATGAAGAGACAATGCATACAATGAATTGGCACAATTTAGCTACGATAGAGCAAGAAGATAGCGAGGAGGAGACAGAAGACGAGAGTCGACGAGTAAAAGGTAAACATTTAGAGAAAGTAGCAGAACAGATAGTTGCCAAAGAAGGCAAATTATGTGTCGACATTAAAACAGTATCAGAAGAATCTGGAATTAGAGGCGAGGATGTTATAATAGAGGTGCCTGTTCTGCAATCTACAGAGACTACAGAAACAACTAATTTCGTAAAACTTCCAGTAACCGCACCTTTGCCACACATAGTGGAACCAACAAACATTAAAGAAAAATTGAGGATGTTGAGTACAAGAGAGTGCGTGACATATTTAAAAGACAATATAGTCCACTTTGTCTCCAAAGACTTGAACCTGTCTACAGGTACTAACAAATTGCTCGCGGACATAGAAGCTGTCCAAGAAGATATGGAGAAGGCAAAAGCCAACATAGGCGATGTAATCATAACTATCAACCGGAAACGTTATATCTTCAGCCTAGTTGTAACTAACAAGGCGAGAGATGAAGTTAAACCAAGTGACCTAAATAAGTGCTTAAAAATGTTAAAGGAACTCTATTCTATAACGTTCTATAACGTTGACATGGCGATAACGTTTTGCTATGGGACATGTAGGACAGTTCCGCCAGAGTACCGCTCAGCAATTCTAGAAGACTATCACAACAGCCTATTTGGAAGACACAGAGGCATGGGTAAAAAAATCCTACAGACGTCTCCAAGAAATATATTACTGGAAAGGAATGAAGGAGGACATTCAGGAGTTTGTCCGCAAATGTTCGACGTGTCAAGAACAGAAATTAGTGCGAATTAAAACATGAGAACCGATGGTAATTACGGATACACCAAGTGAAGTGTTCCATAAAGTAGCCATCGACACAGTGGGACCACTCTGTAAAACTACGGAAGGAAATTTGCATATTTTAACAATGCAATGTCACTTTTCGAAATTTTGCATAGCAGTGTCCGTACCCAATATAAAAGCAATCACCATCGCAGATGCCTTGTCCAGACACTTATTTGCGCAATATGAAGTACCTCGCATCATATTGAGTGATAGAGGCAAAAGCTTCTAAAATAATTTATTATCGGAGCTGTCCGAGATTTATCAGTTTAAGCTAAATCCAACAACAGCCTATCATCCGCAATCGAATGGGTCGTTAGAAAGAAGCCATGCAGTCTTGGCGGATTTCCTGAGAAACTAAGCGTCCAGCAAACAGGACTGGGACAAAGTCGTACCATTTGCTATGCATGAGTACAACACATCAGTACATGCATCCACAGGTTATACTCCGTTTGAGTTAGTATACGGACGTCCAGCTAGAACTCCAAACAGGCTACCGGACGAATACGAGCTAGAAACGTATAACGCATATATACAATAACTGACCGAATGTTTACGAGAAATGCAAACAATAGCTCGAGTTAACCTCATTGATTCCAAGTATAAAAACAAACAATATTACGACAGAAAAGCAAGACCATTAAATATTGAAGTAGGAGATGAAGTAAGAGTACTCAAAGAGCCTAGATATGGAAAATTAGATAAATATTACAATAGCCAATTCATAGTGAAAGAAATCAGAGATAATAATAATGTGATAGTCGAGTCAACAAATGGCAAATTAATAGTTAAACATAAGGATAAATTAGAGAAATTCTTTAAATAATCCCTCATTAAAATCCGTTGTCTTTTATTACAGAAAGATGGTTCGGACAGTTTCACTGATGGCGCTCCTTATGCTCTCGTGGGTACCATTCTCTCAAGGCAAGAACCAGGACAGTCCACCGTATTACAAGCTGAAACCATTAACGCAAAATCCAGGAATATATTATGAATATATGGGCGAGGTGAAGATCGAGAGAGTAAAATGGAAAATAGTAGTCACCCTGGATTTCACGAAGTGGAATGATCCAATAACTTGGTGAGAAAAACAAATGTTTAAAATCATTACTACTTGCAACCATCAGCTAAGTAAACAAGAATGCAAAGAATTTATTTCAATTGATAAGTTTGACTTAGCAATGAAAATATTAAAATCATTACAAGAAGACCTTCACATATTCTTTGCACCCTTATTAGTTGTCCCAGACAACAGCTTTATTCCATACACTCACGCTTTATCTAAGCGAGGAGCTCCGCTCGAGTTTATTGGTTGGACAAGCCGGCAGCTCTTTGGAACTATGGACGCGGGGGACAGAGATCAATTGAACCAGGACGTGGACAGCTTATATGAGAGGACAGCCAACATGTCCACCTTATTGACCAGCCAGACCCACATAGTAAAATCTAACCTAGATTCGCTACACCAAAAACTTGATGACGCTCAAAGAACTTTAAATGAACAACACTTACAATTTTTAAAGTTAGCAAATAGGACGAATCAGCTTGATAATTCTGCTAACCGATCAACGACTGTCCAGACTTTATTGAAATGGGTATACCAATTTGACCAATCATTAGAGCACAGTATCAACTCGTATAAAACCCTTGTGAACACCATTGAGACAGCTACGAGAGGGTACTTACATCCATTATTGTTTATACACTAGCAACTGCAATCGATACTTGAAACATTAAATGGACACACGCTACCGTGGGAGCACAGCACTGTAACGGTAGAGATATTACATGCAATGTCCAAAGTCAGTGTAAACACGGTAGGAGGGAAATCAGTTTTGATCCTGGAATTTCCACTATCAGATAAGGAAGATATTCACAATATAAGATGCATCCACTACCAATTCCTCAAGAAATCATGACTAATGCGACGTCCTATGTAACGTTAGTTCCGCAATATTCACACTTAATAGTGTCACACGACATGCAAAATTATTTATTAGCTACAAAAGAGTATATTGATACATGTAGAATGCATCGAAAAGTAATTATGTGCCCACCATCCCTGCCTTTTAACATCGACAACATTAAAAGAGGATGCAGCTTCTGTGCCCCAAAAAGCAACTGCAGTCGCAGGAATAAGGCCAAGACAGTTGAAAACACCAAGGATGAAAATTTCGAACTACGAACAGCCAGACCACTCTTGGCCTATGGTCCCAAGCAAACCGCTTGCAATATGGGAGACATCGCAACCAATTTTAACACACATCAGTCTCTCCCTGCAGAGACAGTCATACACATACCACCTGCGAAGATCCCAAATTGTACACAGCTGGCAGTCTATCAAGTGCAAGAGGCAGCAGGATCAAACCAACAGTTAACAGAAAGAGGGAGAATTTCCAGCATCGACTCCTTGATTGACTACGTAAGATCATTGCCAATCCAAGGAAGCTCATTGTATTAACGAAACTTCGAGCTTGTGTGTTCAGACGGAACTGGATACTTACACGACAGACAGACGCAACTAGTACGGACAGATGTTTGGACTTACTGTTACCGACGACTGTGACGTCCAAACGTGTCCGAGCAGACGATTCCTTATCAAGAAATTTTTTTTTATTTATATATTTTTTCGATAACTTATTAGGACTGTAATTGGTGCAGTGCATTACGAGAACTGTAGTAGATTATCAATCCATTAACTTATTAAATGAAATATAAATAACGTATTCCGGCTTCATTTTATCCAGTTATAATTTTTTTTTTATTATATATAAGGATAGTGTTGAGCTTAGACTAGACCTTGCGTGACTTGGGAAAATAAACTACACTTTATTTTCCTATAAACACTTTCTTTATTCAATCTTACCTCGAGCTTACTTAACAAATATTAATTACAAAAAGAATTAAGCTGACGAAACAATAGAATTACTGAAGCACAAAGACTCGCGAACGCGTCTGTCTCGTATGGGAGCATACAGAGAAGAGAGCGTCGCCGCCGCAGCCGCGACGTCGACGCTGACCACAGTTGGATGGGGAGAGGGGGAAGCATAGTCCCATCGTGTTCTCTCCGCAGTCGTTGGAACTCTGCTTGCTTATCCTCAACAGATAGATTAAAGAAAAATTACAGTAACAAAATATAGTCTAAGCAAATTGATTTATTCATACAATAATTCTAAAATATGAGGAGAGATAAATTTAATAATTGTACTAAGCGCACATAAAGCCGACCGATGTATAGGACAAGGAGCTCATGGTAAATCTCGACCTCCACGAAAAAGCCTTCTGCAGATACGAAATGAAACTCGTCCGACAAAAACAGCCGATCCAAGTGCCAGTCCTAGAAAAGGAAATCAAAACATCCCTGAAGGCGCTCGTTTATATACCGGTAGTCAGCCCGGAAAGTGCGCAAGGTGCTCCAATTAGCAAACTGCAAAAATAACAGGAACAATAGTAAATAAAAATTAGGATCGCACGAAAACAATGATAATTACAAATAAAAATAAATTGTACTTACATTTACACGTTCCCATCTTCCACCGGGACAAAACCTCTTGCAACGACGAACCATTATAGCAATAATTTAGTTCTATAGTATATAAAAAAAACTATTCAGTATAAAAAAAAAAAAAAAGAATATTCTCCAGTAGCGTACGCATTAATTCGACTGATGCGGGACAAATAAACTTACAAAAAAAAAAATTCTAGCATTTATTACCGAAAATAATAGTGTATGGCGAATTTTAGTAAAAGTTTTGCAATAATTAGTTTATCATTAACGGAGTTACTTTAATTTATACAAATTGGAAATTTTAAGACTATATATAGTTAGAGCATGCTTAATTAACAAATTAGGAACAAAAATAACAATTTGTACATTGTAAATTTGTTTGCTTATAAATAATGTTTTGCAACTTTTGTTTTTAGACGTATTTCGAGACCCTAAAGTGCGGTAAAGTACTAGAAACCAAAATTTTTAATAGCTTACGAATTTCAGGTAATTGTTGTTAAATTTTTAATTAAACATATTGTTACGTCCTGACTACTCTTAAATAAATAGTCACGGACGTAATGATAAGTGTAGTGGCAAGGCTATAACGGTATTAGTTCGCGCCTAACACTCTCACTGTTAGTTAATTAAATGAAAGAACTTACCTTTGAGTTCAATTGCCAAGATGTAGACTTGAGATCGTGCTGGGTATATGAGAATGATTATAAAGCGTTCTATACACGAATTATATTCACTGTAATTATGTAGTTTATTTAATTATATGTATATGTATATATCAAACTGGATTACAATGTTATTCACAATTAGTGAGAATAAAACTTAGGTATTTGGATATTATAACGATAAACTGTTTCACTGATATATCGTCTATTGTCGGACGACGCGTACGGAGCCCGTGTCTGTATACGAACTGCTTAATTGAGTACGTGCAAGGCTTTTTAAAATCGTCGTTCACAATGCAATTTTTGTAGTATTTACAAACTTAAAAATTTCGGAAATTGTATACATAAAAAGTAGCGCTCGCGTAAGACGTCACGAATTGCTGATGTGCTGATTTGTCAGTGGCCTGTATTCGGCCAAATTGCTGATATGCTGATTCATCAATGGCTTGCATTCGGCCGTGTGTCGAAACTGGTCGGTGCGTGTAATGCATTCTTTTTGGGAGAGTTTGAATTTCAACATTAATATTCTTTTTAGGTTTTGAATGAATTTATGTAATAAATCACACGACGTGACAATATTTATGATAAATACATTAACTATGGATATCGTTAAAGCTTACAAAAATCATTAAGATATATGGAAGATTAAAATTTCCAAGAATTTAAATCGACAATATACATACCTGTACATGATGAGTATAATCACACACATACATGCAAAGTAATAACAAAAAAAAAGAATAGATAAAAAAGACGGTAAACCAGTAAGTGCTGCCATCGCTCGAATTTAATACGACATACAGAAGGGACACAACTTTTAAATCCAAAGACTTTTAAATCCAGAAACTAGAGCCGACGCTTTGCGAAGGAAAACATTTAAAAAAGAAATCAAAAATAGAAATCGAAGAGGAAAAGGAAAAGAGGAGAGTGAAAGACAGGATTAGAAAACGAGAGCAGAGAACAAAACTAAAGGAAGAGGCATTAGTTTCGAAAGCCAGAATTCCCTTGAATAGACTGGAAGTCACTACACAACACTCAGCAATCCCACAGCCCCCATTATTTACGAGTTGTACGGGGTGCAAAGATGACTGCTGGTACAAGGGAACTGAACATCAAGAATCAAGTTGGTTACTTTGTGTAGTTTGTCATGCTAACTGGGCAAACGGCGAGTGCGTGCAGAGAATACCATACGAGTGTAGGATTTGTAAATTAAAGAGAATAACGTAAAAGACATTCAAAATTAGTGATACGGATTCTATTTAACCCATTAAAGCCCCTGCTAAGACTGGTTGAGATAGCGACAAACAAACTGTGCTATCCTTTGCATAAGTGAAAAATAAAATATACGTATTTTTTCTTATGTCATTTGCTTCAATTCAATTTGTTAGTGTAATGTAGGAATAAACAATTGCATGTTGGGGAGAAAAAGTGACCATGTCAAGCACCTGGAATAGCAAAAAACAAACTGTGCCATCCTTTGCATAGCTGAAAAATAAAATATACGTATTTTTTCTTATGTCATTTGCAATTGTTTATAACAAATTATTTAAACAAATTACAAAAAAATTCATAATTATCACAATCTGAATGCGGAAATCGATTCTGGGGGTAAAATTGAGACGAAAACCCATATAACACTTTTCTGTCAGAGGCCAATTAGTTATTGTAATGTAGGAAGAAATATTCGGCCTCCTGAGAGTGTTTCAAAAAATCGTATAGAATGAAGCTAATTATTGTATTTATCCATCAATATTCACATGAATTATTGTAAATATGTTCGGTGGGATTGAATTATTGTTCATTGCCGTGTCCTACTTTATGACTTTTGCAAACAGTTGTAACGAGTTGAGCATCGCAACAAACTTTTGCGATGCTCAACAATTCGGCAATAGGCGAGAGAGATAGAGAGAGCGAGCGCGCGGGCTAATCCTTCAGGAGCGCGCTCAGATAGCTCTCGGCCTTCAATAAGTAAGCACGCGACTTCGCTACATATTTCAAGGTTTCGCGAGTTCGAGAGTGTTGTGCTGTGGTCAACAGTGCAACGATTTGTGAGAGTGTGAGAGTGACGCGAAGCGACGCGGTATCAACCCTAGCCCAGCGGTCCAGGTTGAGAACATCTTGGGGCCTGTCCAAGACCACGAACGTCATCGCCGAAGGAGTGAAGATTTGTGTGAGCGCAGTGCATGGGAGAGTGTATGTGTGAGTGGGTATCATCCACGTGAGTGTGATACGGCGTCCGCGACCTTCACGTTAATACACGCGTGCGAGCACGTTTATTTTGGCGTTGCGGCGAGTCGTTTGGAAGATAACTTGTGAACATAATATTCACAAACATCTTGAACAATATCTTTGGAACCTTTTTTTTCGTCTGGATGTAACTTATTGTAAATCACTGTAGCGTTTGCTAAGGATGCTTGGATGAGTCGTAATACAAGGCACCATGTCCATTTCTTACTTCGAATTGTAGGCATCAAAACATGACAGTGTGGATCATGTAGATCGACGCCACCCATGTGTTGATTATACATAGAGAAACAAGGAGGAAAAAGAATAGATTTTTTTCGATGATTCCTGCCATCTCTGCATTTCAACTTTTGGTTCATTCCCATATTTCGAAGAGAGAATCGATACTGGCTTTGAGTCCATAACTGTAATACAATTCAATTTTGAATTCACTTCATGCATTGAAATAGTGTATCCTCTTTCAGCTTTTTTTGGCATTAAGACTTTCACTTTAACACGATTATGCCGAACGGTTCCTGTCACCGATAAACCATTTTTTTTCAAATGTATCATAAGATCTGGATTCGTGAAAAAGTTGTCAAAATAAATATGATACTTTTTCAGTTCTTCTATCTGTGTTTTTTCTAATAAAGTCGAAAGTAATTTTATCACCACTCTAGACCAACGGCATCTAAAGGATTTCGTTCATCGATTCCTGATTTACCAGTGTAAATATCAAGATCATATATATATACCCATCAGAAGAACAGAGTGCCCATTCTTTTATTCCAAATCTGATGGGTTTATTCCGTATACATTGCTTGATACCAAACCTACCAAAGTATTTTACCATTATCTCATCTATTGATAAATTATAGTCAAAGAAATCAAATTGCATACAATTCTCACGAAACATATGATACAGAGTTCTAACCTTCCAGACTTTATCATTTTGATCAGTGTCTTGAAGTTTATAGAATCGTATGTTCTTTTTTATGGCAACGAAATTATTTCTAGACATAAGTTCCGCAATTACTGGACACTGAAGAATTCGCTTTTTTGACCAGTAATCACGAATACTTTTTCTAGAATTGAAGATAGTAATCATTATGATTGTAATGAATTTTTCTAGATCATCCATACATAAATCAAAATGATTTTCAGAAGTGGCTTCAATGATATGGTTTTTCATTGATTTCGAAAAGAAAACCTCAAACAACTCCAAAGCATTTTTGGATTGCAATGATGAAAAAGGTGAAATATTGAAGTTGCTCTCGACATGAGGAGAAATATCATTCAAAGCATCATTTTTCCAACTGTACTTATGATTCGGTTCCAACAATTTTTGAGTACTTGTGTATGTACTTTTAACATGTTCGTAAGAATCTGATTGTAATTCATTTGATAATGTATCTTCATTTAGATCACCGTCCGAATCTCCATCTGAACTTTCATATTCATTAGGAACGAATCGTACATCAATATGTTGACCTTCATCACTATCAGAATCTTCAACTAAATCTGGTAGATCTCTGATTCTCCGTCTCGGCATTGTCAGTGACGTTACCAATGTAGAACAAAATAAAATCTAAAAGTTTTCCGAAATTATTATTTCAAAGAATAGATCCAATGTATGAATGTTTTCAACCGTTAGCCCGCCACTCAAACGCGATCTCTAACACGGAAGGATTTGCGAAATGAAATAAACTTATCCAATAACGGTATAAGATCTCAAAATTTATCAGTAAAAAATTCTGATATGATTCCACATACCATGCGAGAGAATGAAAACACTTATTTGTCAATAGTTTATTTCTACATAAAGAAAACAAATTGAACTCTGACAAAAAAGTGTTATATAGGTTTTCGTCTCTATTTTACCTCCAGAATCGATTTCCGCAATCAGATTTTGAAAATTATGAATTTTTTGTAATTTGTTTAAATAATTTGTTATAAACAATTGCAAATGACATAAGAAAAAATAGGTATATTTTATTTTTCACTTATGCAAAGGGTGGTACAGTTTATTTTTTGCTATTCCAGATAGATTTTGCTTGGGACTTGACATGGTCACTTTTTCTCCCCAACATGCAATTGTTTATTCCTACATTACACTAACAAATTGAACTATGACAAAAAAGTGTTATATAGATTTTCGTTTCTATTTTACCTCCAGAATCGATTCCCGCATTCAAATTTTGACAATTATGAATTTTTTTGTAATTTGTTTAAATAATTTGTTATAAACAATTGCAAATGACATAAGAAAAAATAAGTATATTTTATTTTTCACTTAAACAATGGATAGCATAGTTTGTTTGTCGCTATCTCAACCAGTCTTAGCATGGGCTTTAATGGGTTAAGTAAAAAGTTTTTGTTGATAGTATTCACCGGAAAATTTTATGTGACTAAACACGAGACATTTTCACTCTTACGCCGGTTCCATTGCCGAGGACAGCAATATTCTGGGGGGGGGGGGAGGTGTAATGTCCTACGTTTATACACCTTAGCATTTACGAAAATATATAACATCGAAGCGAGTGCTTGACCTACGAGTCAGCATTTCTTATGCGCGCGTATTAATGACTTATTTTTGTACATCATCGTTGTACGTCAGGTGTTGATTGGTCGATCGTTGCCGCGTTTCACGTAATTTCACAACTCCTTGAATCGTTACCGAGGCTTTAAAAAGCCAGGAAACGATCCACAAAGCGCCTTTTGTATAAATAACTTGTCGTCGTGTAGCTGTACCCGGTTAGCGAGTACGAGTATTATACCTCTGTACGCATCGCCTATTGAGTGCCTAGAAAACACTCAAACTCTGTGTACAAGTTATAGTAGAACTCCTTGTTTTCTGGTTTGAGAGTCTGCATCGTGTAACAAGCGAAGGGCCCGTCGATAGCAGACCGGCGTTAATGGGAAACCATAGAGCAAATTAGATTAACAGTACATAAATTAGCCACGAGTAATCGTGTAGAGTAAGATCAATTAGAATATGTCGTACCACGAAGAACTATCCAGTTCCAGGTCACAAATTAGAACGTATACACTGTAAGTTGAGTTTAATTGTACCAACGTCAAAGTAATTATAAAATACCAACGCACTAGCAATAACATCCTGTAAGAAACTGTATTGTCTGCTGAGTTCTGGGTGGCCCCCCAATAAAACAAAGATAACAATTTAATCAGTTTCTACAATTATTATTCTATTAATTAAGAATAATCCATAAAATACCCTATATCCTAAAGAAGTAAATAGAAGGATAATCAAGTGCCTACAACTTTAATAGTCACAAAGGTAAGAACTTCAGGACAAACACAACGTCCTCGTGTAAGTATAAAAGTGGACTCAACATCGTCCACCAAAAGCGGACAGACTACAGTCAGCGCACGAGAGTGTCCGCGTATGTCCCTTCAACGCAACAGTCACGCGTCCACTTGTGCATTTAGTTATATTGTATATCTATATATCCAATCCATCCATTCAACTTAAGTATTTCTAGTAACAATAAAGCTCTCGAGCTTATGCTAGTTCTCGCGAGTAAATAATTATTTGTAAAACTCACGCAGCCCGTATCCCTATCAAATACGGTCTTTACAACATCAATCAAAGAAATTTTAGTGAATTTAAAGAAAAATGTAAAATATTACACATGTATGAAAACGTGAAAACTAAAACTTTGAGTGCAATAATAGCGGTTACACCAGCAATCTATAAACATAGAAAGGAAAATAAAAACAGACTTTTCATTGGGTATAAAAACTGTAGAGCTTTTGATATTATAAATACAAATCCATGTTACAGTTGTGCAAGATTTGGGCATAGTGGCAAAAACTGTAAGAATGCGGTCACATGTTACAAATGCGCGGGAGACCACTCAGCTGTACAGTGCAATAGTGAAAATATTAAATGCCCTAACTGTGATTTTAGTAATAAAAAATATAAGACAAATTACAATAATAAGCATAGTGCGACGCCTCCCAGCACAGGTGCGCAACACCTAACGCCTCGAACGCGCTAGGATTTTTCTTTATTTTGTGGGATTTGATGTAATCGCCGACGTTCGGGAGAACTTGGTGGAGGAAGGTAGAAATAATCACACAAGGGTTAACAGTTTTACTACACCTGTATTTCGCCCAGCCCTTCCCTACAACGCGGTGGCTGTAGCCGCCCGCGCACAATAGCCACGCAGGGCTCGCCGGTACACCGCTGCTCTTAGATACACGCGCGCGCCTCGCAGCTCTCGCTTCTGGCGTCGCGCCGTATACCCGGCTCTCACTCACACTCGCGCGCCTCGAAGCTCTCACTTCTGGCCCTCAAATGCTCGGCGCTGCTCGCTCGAACAGCGAAGCGAATGACGCGTCTTCTCTCTCTCTCTCTCTCTCTCTCTCTCTCTCACGTACCGTCGTGCACACCGCTCGTGTACCGCGGCGTCGTAGCACGAGTCAGCGCGGTCTCCCTTCCTACTCTCTCACACTCACACAAGTAGCGCGCGCTCTCCTACGGCTCGCGCCAGCGGTCCCGGCACGACGATGCCCGAACCACGCCGGCTGAGCGCTCGGCTTCCCCCCCCCCTCTCTCTACTCTCTCTCGCTTGCTAGAACTCGCTCGCGCACCGGCTTTTCTCACACACTCGCGGCTCTCTCTCTCTCTCTCTTTCACTCTCGCGTACGCTGGCTTGTTGCCTCGCGTGGTTAACGTCGAGGTGTGCGCCAGCACCGAAGATGCTCTCTACCATATAACGAATAAAATTTATAATCAGCTCGACATAAGCAGTCCTATTGCAATCACTTCTTGACAAGCTGTATAACTACGGAATTACAGGAATCAGTCATGAACTTATAAAGAACTATTTAAGCAGCAGAAAACAAAGGGTAAAAGTAAGCCATTTCAATACTCTAAGCATGGGAGTACCTCAAGGAACTATTCTTGGACCACTACTCTTTATTATATACATAAATGATCTCCTAAACACAATGACAAACAACTCAATTTTATCATTTACTGATGACACTGCAGTTATAACAGCAGCCAAAGACTGAAAAGAGGTTGAAATAAAAATGAATAATCGCCTAGACAAGATAGCCAACTGGTTGGCATTAAATAAGTTATCGCTAAATACAGAAAAAACTGTATACATAGAATTTGGAAATACCTCTACTAGTACTCCAAAGAATCTAAACATAAATGTACAGGGAAAACAAATAAAACGATTTGATAACGCTACATTTTTTGAAGCTGCTGTAGCAAAACAACTTGTTACTGAAGATGAAGAATGGGACAAATATTTAAAAGAAGCAGTATAAATATAATTTCCCATGGCATTGTGTGAGTTATTTTTATTCATTTGCATTTTGTATAATCCTATTAATGTTCAATTTTTATATGAAAAATATAAAGATAATTTTTACCATCCTAAATATGAACAGAATATAGGTGAACATATGGCACTGAATGCAATTGAAAAAGTTAAGTCAATGGATTTAAGTGACTTTAATTTGCCTAAAATAACTACGCATATTGATGATTGGAATGATGTAACATCAATTCATCAAGAAAGTATAATGCTGAACGAATTAGTAGTATAGAAATTATTGAAAATTCTGTCAAACATAGTTGTTTATGGCCATATTTTGTTCGAATGAAATTAATTAAAAATCTTCGCATATGTAATAATGATAACAGTTTAAAAAAATGGTTATTAAGTGTAGGCGACGGCAAGTACTGTAATTCGTACGAAGTAGAAAATGAATTAATTGAAATTCCGACCGATATGATATCCAAAGAGACATTATTAAATAAATTTTTGGAAATTAAATAACAATAAACGATAAAACATTGAATGATAAAGAAATTTTGACTCCTAAAAATAATGATGTAATTAATATTCGTCATAAAATTCTAAATATAATGATAGGATGCTGTTTTGAATATTTAACTATTTCTAAGTCCAGTATTACTATTAGTTGATAGGCTATAGGCATACTGGCTCATGCGGATTCTGGCTCACCCCTCTTCTCTCAATGTGAGCCAGAATACGTACGGAGTCTGGCTCACCCTCTTTCTCAAAGTGAGCCAGAAACCGCAAATGAGCCAGAATGCCTATAGTGTTCTCTACTATTAATTTTTTTTTTTTTTTTTTTTTTTTTTTTTTTTTTTTTTTTTTTTTTTTATTCATTTATTCATTTAATTTTTTCTTACAAATGTTTGCATGACTCATAGAATAATTTCATAAGTTTGACAGTGTGAAGTGCGCAGGCAGTCTTGAGCGTCACGAAGCAAGTTTCCAATTTGAGAGTATTGATGTCCATCTGTTTTCCACCTGATGCCTGATAATTATGTTTAAGCCAATTGTTTTCCCTCTGCATTTTGTCTGAGAGTTTTTTCCATGAGAAGGGATTTTTGAATATTAGAAAAACAAGATCACTATTTTTGTTAAGAGGTATGATTGCTATTTCCTTTAGAATATAATCTTCTTCGGTTTGCTTGAAACCAGTCATGTCTACTGCATACTCCATTTTTTGGTGCAGCCTAGACGAGTTTCTTGACATTCCCACTGATAGGATTGTACTGAACGACGCGATCGTGTAAGATTAGGCAGTATGCTGAAGTGTGAGCAGGAAAATCTTTTTTAGCCTCAAACTCCAGACGTACATCGACAGGAGCGCTCTTGAGAGATTTGTTTTGTCGTGAACAGTCAATAACTATGAGTGGTTCATTCTTGATGAACATAGGCTTTGTCAGCAACGGCTGCGGATCTCTTCCATAGTATGATTTTTGAAAATTAGCATACATATCATAGAGAATTGCATACTGATGGTTATATATGTCGAGATTCATATTGTTGTATGGATAATATTGTGAATTTAAGAAAAGTTTCACATTACTTATCTCACAATGATCAAATCTACTGGCATTTGCAGTTCTTGTAGCTTTTCTCTTTGTTTGTAGTCCGAGAATTAGAAAACGAGGTTTCTCCAATTGATTTGAAGTTTTCACTGTCCAGACGTGTTTATTAGTGTTTGGAAGAAGAGGATATTCAAATATCTCCCAAGAACGGAAACACATAGAGATGGGGTTATCCTTACCAATGAAATTCAATAGCTGGATTTTTTGTTTATCTGATGCAATAACATATGGCATTAACCATTCTATCTTCGTTATTTTTACTTCACAATCTTCATAAGTAGTTACGCCAGATGATGTAGTTCCATTCTGGATTATTGCATTTAAGTCGCTTCTCGATCTTGTAAGAATGAGCTCATGCTTCATATTAACTATAATTTTT
>QLSS01000097.1:195376-218170 GCA_024372645.1 Trichomalopsis sarcophagae
GTTGTTGCTGCTGTTGTTGCTGCTGTTGTTGCTGCTGTTTTTGCTGCCTCGGTTGCTGCTCCTGTTGTTGCTGTTGAGTGATGGGGGGCTGCATGCCACTGCTACTGCTGTCTCTTCAAACTAAGAAGCCCGCGACTTGATGGCTTCTCAGTTTTTGAATCAGCTAAAAGATTACAAAATTATTAATATTAAATATTATAATTATATAAAAAATTTTATAAAGAATTAAAAAAAAAACTTACAATTCAATTTAACTTTTTTTGCAATTTTGAAATCCTTGATACTCCTCACCGACTTGCATGACTCGCAACTCGATGAGGTTCTACTGGAGCTTGAGCTAGAACTGGAGCTCGAGGAGGAGCTCGATCTCCTGGAGCTTGTCCTCTTGATCGCTGGACGACTGGGCCTGGGAAATGAACTTGTTGAAGTACTCGGCTCAGCTGAAGGCGGCGCGCTAGGTGAAGCGCTTGCCCTCTCTCGGAGGGCAGGGTTGGGCGAAGAGCTTCCTGGCCTGATCCCTTCGTATAGTTGCTGCATAGCAGCCAGTGGTGGCAGTGACGGCACTGTAAATTAAAAAATGAAAATTTTGAAAAAATGATTTTATTTTTAATTATAAAAAAAATTATAATAATTTTCAACTCACATGAATGGATTGCTTCCATGGCCCAGGAGACATGCTCCAACATCATAAGGAATGTTGGAGCGTTGGAAATTAGCCATCGAATCCTATCTTGCATCGTTCTGATGCTATTCCTACTGCTGCTGCTGCTGCTGCTGCTGCTGCTGCGGCGGCTTCCTGGAGTCCTATTGGATGACATTTTACTACACGTTAAATTTTGAAACCGAAAATTGAACTGACTAACCGTAGCCTACGGTGGGCTATTTATTGCGAAAACAGCAGCTTCCCATTCCACAGAATTTTTTCTAAAGTCCTGTGATTGGTGTAAAAGTTTTCTCTCCTAATTTTTGAAAAACACACCGCCTGTACATACTACGGTTACTGGCTCACTTCGAGAGGGGGAAGAATTCTCGGTCGCTAGGGGAGGGAACGGAGGATCGACGCTCCCTCTATCTAAAGTACAGAGCTCGGATTCTGGCTCACTTTGAGAGGGGGAAGAATTCTCGGTCGCTAGGGGAGGAAAGGGAGGGATCGACAATCCCTCCATTTAAAATACACAGCTCGGATTCTGGCTCACACTGAGAGAGGAGGGGGTGAACCAGAATCCGCATGAGCCAGTATGCCTATAGCCTATCTAGTACTATTCCGTATTATTTTGTGAACATCTTAGCGATGAACCCTAATATTTACATGGGTGTGCGGATGGAAATTAAAAGTATATCACTTGAGAAAAATTTAACTTCAAATATTGTTCCATTATTGTAAAAGAAATGTGCATGCAAAATATCAGCTCTTTGCGTATATTAGTTTCTGAATGAGAGCAACAACTAAATTTGAAAATCAGTCATCATGTTCAAAACCACTTACAACTTTTAGAAGTCAAAATTCTTATTAATGCATTGGGAAAAGAGACCAAGTTATTGTAACTTTCTGCAGATAAAAATACTCTAGAAACCAGAAATACAAGTGGCTAGAATTAGTAGATCCTCTGGAATAAGCCTAACAAGAAATGTCACCCGCCGAATCCAAAATTTCTCATAGCTCTCGAGCTGACAATTCCAACTAGGACATTTAAGTAAAAACTGATACGGTAACTAATTTATAAATAGTTTAACAAATATCTGTACAAAAATTCAGATTTCTAGCTTTAATACAACACAAATGGAATAGTTATAATGAACTTGGAAGTCGACTACTAAGACTATGGCCCCCATTTTAACGTATGTCATCAACATAACCAAGATGTAAAATAATGTTTGATATCACTTAATTAAAAAATAATCAATAAAAATATAAGCCTTCATAAATAAATCATAAGGTTATGTTATATGCGCGCGCATGTGAATTCGGCTTCCCGAGTTGTTGCCGAGTTTTTCTGAAATTTGTGAGAAACAAATCGTCTTTAGAACTAGCGATGTGCTACTGTACTAACTAGTTTAACGCGTCAAGTTTCTACCAGGGTTATAACCAGGGTTATTAAATTATGAATTTTCTTAAAACAGTCTGAACTTTAGTTAGCAAGTTATATGGTTTAACGAAAATAGTCTTTTTCAGTTGTACGGGGTTTACAGGATGAGACAAAGAATTTGTATCTTAATATCTTATGAACTGATTGGTTTTATAAGCTGCAAGAAGAACTTAGACAGAGTAAGCAAAAGATCTATTTTTTCCCAAAATTTTAACTTAATTAATAGTACGCGATGTAACAAGTTGAAACGGTCACCACTCTTTTCAGTCCTGAATGCGTAAAATGAATTTAGCTTTTATTGAAGAGTAGTTCACATTTGCTGATCTGCGTCGTAATTATGACGACAGATCATAAATAGAAATTTGATTCTATGTTTGAAATATATTAATATAATAAAAGAGAGCAAGTGAACTGCGCATGCCTCGCGTATACAATCTAAGCGCCGACTACGCTGTATACTCTGTACTCGCTCTCTTGCCTGTAAGACTCCGATGTGATCGGACGTGCCGACTACTGGGCTCTCAAGCCAGACTTATAATATTATAATATATTATTATTATCTAACCTCAGTCTTATTATTTATTCCACCACTCCAACAGTTTCAATAGCAAAAATAAATATATTTAATAAATAGTCTTTTTAGATAGAATATTGTGTAAATTAAAGATATTATAATTAAAGAGCCGCCAAAAAAACTTTATCACATTTGTACCTGCACACGTATATTCACTCCTATTGAAACAGTCACGACTCTTCTCGGTCCGTAGCCCGTATGAGATTTTAAATTTTTTAGAGAAGAGCAGTAATCATTTACTGATCTACGTCCGAATTTTCACAACAGATCATAAATAGGAAAGTAATTATATATAGTAGTTGTAAAGAGTTGAGCATCGCAACAAACATACACAATAGGCAAGAGAGACGCGCGGGCTAATCCTGCAGGAACGCGCTCATAGACTTATTATTTTACGTGATTTTGTCGTCAATTAGAAACCTTGCTCGTTAAGCCCGATCCTTATTCCTTCCTGCGAATACTGCCGCCTTCGCGGGCGTTATTTACAATTAAATATTTAACGCATCTGAGCAGTCAAGCACGCACCAGACAGCGCACAAACCCAAGATTTAAAGCAGCTGAGATAGCTGCATGCAACGTGGGTATATTGCGGGCGTAGAGGAGCACTCCGCCGCATCGAGGGAGCGCGATTCAGTTGTTAAAATAACAATTCGTTGCTCTAACTCATACCCCGTTACATACATTATTATCATATAAGACAGGTCCGGGATACCAGGTAGTGGAAATTTATTTCAATAATAAAAGTTTTTATAACAAAATAAATATATTCAAATTATATTTAAGGATAAGAATATTGCACTAATTGTTGCATATATTCTGTGTCACATAATATATAAATAAATCCGCTTTGATTTTTACAAATAAGATTTGAAGTAGATACGCTTGAATTTGCGTTATCTGCTTTAGTTCGAAATTGTTATAAGTGTTTGACAAGTCTTTGATTTTATGACAAGTGTAGGACTCATACGCTTTAAGATACGATATCGTGCCTGACTGGAAATTTTATAAGTATAGAAACGATTCGAAATAATTCTAAGTCGTGTATCTTCTCAAGGCGTGAGTTGCTCTTGAGAAGAGACTAGGCACTTAAGTTGCGCTTCGACTAGTGAGCTAATACGGGTTGTGCGGGTCCTTTTATAGGCCATGGAGAGAGCGGGAATCGAGCCGCCGGAAAAACACATTCATACTTGCACACACTCATTCGCACCTATATACAAAAATCATTTAAACACTTATAATATAATGCGCACGTCGCGCCGCCACTCGCCCTCTACTCCTACTCTCATTATAATTGCGCCACTGCGCTCGCCGCTTCTGCTGCTGCAGCTGGCTGACTCAAACTCAACTACTTTTTACAAAAGACATCTCGTTAAATGTATCTTACCTTATTTTCAAAAATCCTCAGAACGTACTCAGATACAGCATTTAGCATGACAGGTGTATCCTGAAAATCCTTTATTTATAAGAGAAATCTTTCGAGATGCTACTGCTAAACCGTATTTTTTATCTACTTTTTGATATGACGCAAACAACACGTAATGAGCTTCGATTTCGTACATGCATTTTTCCAATAGATCGTAATAAGTGTGTGTATATGCCTAAGCGAAAATTATAAATACTTGTGTACGTATAATGTCTTATTCTGCTCTGCATGATGGCTGCGGATGGTCGTTCGCCTCTTCCTAAAAAATATATATCTATTCTCAAAGCTCTATATTACCTCAACAAAAATCAGAGAATAGTAATTCTACGAAAGGCTGAACGTGGCCTTGTCAAGTGTATGTGTGAATGCGCATTAAATATTTTAAACGGCAACGTTCCTATAACTGATTCGCAGAAATCTAAGTTAAAAATACACGCTAAAACACTTCATTGTTTGGCTGATAAGAGCTGTACTTGGAGTTCTAAGAAGAAGATTGTTCTTACAGATGGAATAAAAATTTTGACATTAATAGCATGCCCGTAAAATGATTCTTGTCCCTGAAGATCATTTTAACAGTGAGCAGAAAAATTGTCGTTTAGAAAAAAAAAATAGAAGAGATCAGAGAAGATAAAATCAATGAAGTAGTTCCTATAAAATCTGTCCAGACACCAGGTACGATATGTTCGCGTTTAGATGGTGAGATGGGTAAAATTTTAAATTCTAAAAACATAAATGATCACGATAAGTGGCAGTTATATTGCCAGGCGTTACAGCGTTACCTACACTTCATTGGAGATGTCGGAATTTTAAAGCTTGCATACAGAGAGGATAATAAAGCAGGAGAAGAAGAAGAAGAAGAAGAGGGAGAAGAAGAAGCAGAAACATTTACTAGTAGTAAAAAAGAATCTTCATCAAATGATTCGCACATTATCTATCTCCTCGTCTTCTTTTATCACTGCTTTTATCTTCTAGTTTCGAGATGAATCATGAGTAACATCCTCTGCTAAAGATCTTTATAAATTACAAACAGTTGTATGAATATTTTGATTATTCACCGATATAGATTTCCATAAATCATTATTACCAACGAATTCTTTGGGAACTCTTATTTCTCGTAATAATCTAGCGAATTCTAAACGTCCTATCGCAACATAGCTTTTGAACTTTTTTTGTGACTTGGATTAGCACAATTATAAAGTATTACTGCATTAGTGACAGCGGCCTGAAGTAATCTAATAAAAACCACCCACGTCCACTTTTTTGATCGAATGCATGGCATAACATCATTGCAATGGCCATCATGAACACCAACCCCTCCCATAAACCTATTATAAAGATGAAATGCATTAGGAAAAGGTATGTCTATTTTTGATTTTACTTCTTTGGAATATCTTTCCGAGGGTAACATTGGTGTTACGCCAGATGCTGTAGAAATTATTGAAATCGGTTTAGAATCAATAATAGTAATTAAATTCATTCCACTCTTCTGATCGTGCTTTGTGGCGTATGTGCCTCTTGTTGATTTTTTATCAATATAATTTTTTTCTTTTATCCTATTTTCTCTAATAGTACCAGTGGAACGTAAACCCATTTTTCTTAAATGTACAAAAAGGTCTAAGCTTGTGAAGTAATTGTCCATATATAGATGGTAAAGGCCTACTTTACGAAAAGTTAGCGTTGAAAAAAAATTGTCAAGTAAGTTCATTACTACCCGAGTTCCTAAAGCACATTTGGCTAATTTATCCCCAATAGTTGAATTCTACCCACAGTATAGATCAAAATCTAATAAAAATCCATCTAATGTACATAGACCCCAAAATTTCAGACCGAATCTAATTGGTTTGCCGCGACTAAACTGTTTCATTATAGTTCTAGCGTAGCATTTGGCCATCATTTCATCTACAGATATCGCGGTTTGAAAGTACCCGAACAATTTTATGTTTCTACGAAACAGAATCATGACTTGACGAACTCTCCAAGCTTTATCATTGCAATCTTCATTCCCTGGTTTTGATAATTTGAACTTACATTTTATATTTTCAAATGTACGGCGTCCCATAGCCGATTTCACTACATCACTAGATAAAAAGGGATCATTAGACCAATAATCTCTTTGACTTTTCCTTTTATTGAATCTTGAGAAAAGTATTATTCCTATAAATATATTCAAATCTGACATTGATAGACTGCAATTATTCATCTTAGTTGATTCTATAATATAATTTTTAATTTCTTTGCAAAAAAATGTCTCAAATAGGTCAACTGGACTCATATTTTTAATGTCTTTCTTATGACTATCAGATAATAATATTTCATTTTCAACTTTGCAGAAATAACTTTTTTCTCTGTCGATCCATTTATAAATATATTCATTTTCCAATTTAGATTGATCATTCGTATAATTATTGGAAGTTTCTGCGTATGTACTCAGTAATAAGTTATCAATAGATTCAGAACCAGAATCTTCGTCACTCTGACCAGAACTGCCCGAATCATCTGGATTAGGTCCCAAAATAACATGATCATCGTTATCATCAGAATAATCTTCTTCAGACTCGGATTGAGATCTTACATTTCTCCGGCGTTTTGGAGCCATTACAATTTTAAAACTTGAAAAGCTAAATACACAAGTAAAATATTAACGCTAATATTTAGAACACTAACAATATAGTAGACAAAGAGTGAAAAAACTAAAGATTCTTCAAAATCGATTTATGAACATTCAATGATGATTCACTATTTTGAAATTCAGATCAAAACATTACAAAAGCTTTTAGCAAAATTCGGCAAATCGAATATAGTAATTAAATTCAGACTTTTTCGATTGAGAATTCAATATAGTTTATGAAACAATTCCAAAAGTTGCATAACTCAAATTTTTTAAGGTTTTTGATTTTTACTCAAAAACAAAGTGTTATATAAGAAAAAGTTAGAGAATAAAAAGTACTTAGAATTGACCAAGAAGTATATCTGAATTTTTTCGAGACGATTCGATGAATTTTTCCAATTTGTCATAAATTGCCAATTGGCAAAAATAAAAAAGTTGCTCAAAACTCAGTGAAAAAATTTAGACATATTCCTTGATTGATTCTAAGCACTTTTTATTCTTATTGATTTTTTCGTCGAATGCATTATATTCAAGAAAAAAATTCGTGAAAGATTGGGTAAAATTTTGCGCTTCAGGCGCCATTTTCTAGCCGCCATATTGAATTTCTGGATTCAGGACCAAACTGAATTTAAAGTACAACTCATTTATGCACTCATAGTTGAAAAATAAAGTTCCGTCCTCAACGTTAACACAACAATAAATTGGATTAAAAAAAAAAGTATCGAAATTTTGCGTTTTTTTTTTAAACGTCGCCATATTGGATTTTTGAGTGAAAACTTCGCAATTCTGATACCAGAAATGGAAAGTAGAGAAAAAAATACTTAAGAAAAAGTATGTTTGCTTTGAATATATCCGTGGAATATGTGATAGATTTACGGTTGAAAACAGAGTTACGATTGCTCTGTTTTGGACGTTAATGGGTTAAGTAAATTCGTTTGGGTAGAGTTACTTCATGACGAAAAATGTTAAAGTGTACGTTCAGTTTTCCAACGGATTCTATCCAGAAGTGAAAATCATATTCCAGTTATCTTACAATCAGATAACGGAAACGAATTGACAGGCTCGGTAAAGCATGGAAGTATGAGAAGTTCGATTCGCTGAACCACTAGAATCTACTGTCAATTGTATTCTTTATGCTAAGTACGATAAAGTGTTAGTAATTGATTCGTTAAGACAAGTTATTGTTGACTTTAGTTAATACGTGGCAATAATTTGCTGACACTAATTTCTAATTTTCTATTGTGCAATAAACTAATGTCTTAAAAAAAAGCTCAATAGTCCTCTGCCTGATAGCCTGAAGAGACGTGTTAGTGAAGAGTTATTATGGATTTCATTATTGAAATACAAGGCTTCCATAACGATAAAGGATGTTTAATTCCTAACGAAGTCATATCAGTGAACAAAAATACGGCCTATTGGGTAATTAGTCCCGTATGTAATTTCAGTTATCTCTCTGTAAGTGCTTGAAGAGAAAATAATTGGCTTACTCTGTACAAGCACGATATCGAATGGTTCGAAGGAAAAGTACCTGAAAAATATCTTTTCGCTATTCTCCGTGAGTTATCAAAGCATGCGAGATTAATCTATACAAGAGAATCCACAAAAGCTAATTTATTACAGCAAGTAATGGCTCGAAAAGTTATAAATATGGATGAAGATATACAGTGCCCGTCATTTGATAAATTTTCGTCATCAGAAGCATATTGTTTTAATTGTATTGATTGTTATCTTTTTATTGGACCAGAGCACTTTACATACCTTAAGAAAACAGAGTTTCACTGAATTTATTTTTCCCGCTCCCTTTGTCCTTCCCATACTACTCTCTTAGCCTTGCCGATTCTTCGCTAGATGGCCCTACCTGTATCGTTTTCGACTCTACTATTTTTTATTTTATAATTATTTATAAATTTACATTATTTGTTCATATCTATCATAACTATTGTCAAATGTGATTATCTAATGGCTATTGTCAAATTTGTTTATTATTTAATATTAAAATTTCAAAACTTAATTGTGTTTCTATATTATCCTAGTGATTATTTTTATAAACTATTTATTTAAACGAAAAACAAATTATAAAATTTGTGCAAGTATAAATTAATTTTTACGCCGCGAACACGAGCTCTTCCTAGTAAACTAATAATCTTTGAACTAAATAAAATATGCACAGTTACAACAATATAGTTTTCAACTGTTCATATTTTATGTGAATTTAAATTTATATTTTATTTACAACAAATGCTTCTACTGTTAAACTACTTTTATTTTGTAACGTTCTATGTAGTCTCGCATTTGCGTCGCAAAACTTAGAAACTTGCGCCGCTCGATTATCGTTTCGTCGCCGAGTTTTCGACAAACAAGGTCTTTAAAGTATTTGAATTTCCTATCTACGAACAAATTTTACGATTGGGCCGCTGTCCGCCGTATACCGATCCCAATCGCTATACCTACGCTCGCTCTTAATGACTATTTCCTCGGACTGCCTAATTGCACTGTCCGGACGCTCGCCTGCTCTTAATCCCTACGGTACATGCATTTTTTTTTTTCTGAAACGCAGCTGCATCTACATTTTATTTATTTTAAAAATTTTTTATTTTTCTTATATATATATATATATATATATATATATATATATATATATATATATATATATATTATCTATGACGTATCATTAGTCAATTGCTCTTGCTAACACTCGACGGTCCTCAGCTTGTACTTATCTCTGAGGTATGGATCTGAGTTCAAAGAGCTCTCCGGTGTATGCTATGCCAAGAAGTCGCTACCGCAAGGTATGTCACCACCCTAGTAGAAATGGATTTTGTGCCGAAGTGTGCCATAATGTTCCAAAGTATTCGAATTCGGAAATTTACTTCACTTTGGAATACCTTGGCATACTTTGGCACACTTTGGTACACTTTGGCACATTTTGACATGGGTTTTTCGGAAATTGAGAACATAGAAAATTACTGGTCAAAATCCGGAAAACTTGAAGAGAAACTCAAGCGCAGAAGCACTATACGAAATCATAGACTCTGAAACACACTCTTCCCGTCAACAGACCAAGAAAATATTTTTATCACATTACACCGTAAATAGACGATCGAGCCAGCGCAGATTGCTCGAGAGCAGTGCTTTAGAGACATCCAGTATTATACTCACAGCATAAAGATTGCGCGAAACCATCCAAGCGGCTAACGCACGATAGAAACATACCAATAGAGCCACCGGAAAATTGCCCGTTCAACTCGATAATAAAAATCTTAAATCTAAAAATGACAACGAGTCAATTCAAATATAAACTCTTGTGCAGCCCGCACCTAGAAATCTGTGGTGATCCAGAAGAGGCACGCCACATCTTGCTATCAGTGGAGTACGGAGATGCGGATTGCATATTTGAAGACTCCAGTTCATTCTTCACAGAATTGGAAGAAACTATTAATGAGTTAAAGAATGCTGGTGGAGAAGTTAAACTATATGCTGAGAATATTACCAGACTCACTAAGTTATATTAGAAATCTGGTAGATGTACTACAAAAAAGTGAAATGAATTGTGAATTCTTTAAAAATAAAAAAAGCATGTGGGAAAGTCGAAATAATAGTAATGACAGCGAAAAGAAGAAAACTAGCATTCAAGCTGAGCAGAATAAAGATAAAAATGGCTATAGATGTGGTCAATTTGGACACTATAAGCAGGAATGCAAAAACTTTTGGACCCGAGAAAGAGGCAGGAGAGGTAGAACGCATTGGCAAGGAGGTGTACGGTATCCACAGCAGCAACAGCAGGCACAACAGTTTCGAGGCCGCGGAGACAGAGGTGAACAGTGAGGCTACTACGTCAGAGGCCAGGGAGGTCAACAGCACAGCAACGCAACAAGACAACACGACGTCAGGTATAGCGAAAATGTCAGCGATCAAGTTACAACAGATTCATTTTTATCAGATATAAAGCGTGACGATAAAAGCGATACAAAAATGTATGCTCGCGATACGAATAAAATAGATTGGATATTAGATAGTGACTGCTCAGACCACATAATAAATGATGAATCCTATTTTTGCGAATCTATAATTTTATAGAAACCAATTAATGTAAAAGGTGACGGTAGAATTTTGAAAGGTACAAAGGTCGGAAACATTTTAACTTATTTTAACATGAATGGAATGTCAAATAGAATAAAAATATTCAATGTATTTTACGTTAAAGAAATGGATAAGAATTTGTTGAATTTTTCGACAATTACTAATGAAAATAAAATTATTTTTATTGAAAATAAGTCGAAAATGTATAATAGATTTAATTGCAATTGCTTACAAGGAGCATGGATTATTTAAATAAGTAGTTTTATTGATAGAAAAAATACTACATTTTAAAGGGAAATAAAGTAAATAAAACACAGAAAGAAAGATATCATAGAATGTTAGGTCATGTGAACTTTAAATATTTAAAAGATATGTGCAAAAAGAAGTTGGTCGAAAGTATGCCGGAAAAGTTAGAGCCAGTAATGTTAAAATGCGGCACGTGTATACAAAATAAAATGCATAATCTACCTTTTGAAAATGAATGAACTAGAGCTACCGATATTCTAGAAACATTGCATACAGATTTGAATGGGCCACATAAAACTACACGTTTTGATGGCTCTCAATATTTTCTAACATTTATTGATGATTATAGCAAATGCACGTTAATCTACACAATAAAATTAAAGTCTGAAGTATGCAAATGCTTTATTGATTATTAGTGGGGCCTGCTTGCTTCGCTCGTCAACCCCCATTTTTAAATTAGAGTATTTTAAGTATTTGTGGAAACCAAAAATTTGACTTCTTTTAATTTCAATGTGACTTGCAGAACGTCCGAGTATGTTGGTATTTAATGAACTTCAATTTTTATCAAGATAATTCTGGAGCAATGCGGTAGCTAGATTTGGTAATATGACGAAAATTCGAAGTATATAGAAACACATTATAATTTTGTAAATGAATGTTATGAACAAAGGATTATAAAAATTGTTAAAGTAGGCTTAAGAAACAATATCTCAGATATTTTAACAAAAGCTTTGGGACGTAACCAATTTGAAAAATTTTAAAAAGCATTAAGGATTGTGTTATAAGTCTTGACGCATAAATTTAAGAAGGTATGTTGAAATATTAAATTGCAAAGAATGGCACAGCTAAGCATTGCAATGAATTGAGCAACAGAGTGTTACGTCTATAACGTAACTTTTGATATTTCATTTTCAATTGTAAGTAGGACACATTGATGTCTCATTGTTTTAAAGAATCAAAATTCAAATTCTTATTGCGTTCGCAAAAATGCTGTCGAAACGTGTAAATGTGTCAATGAGCGCTCACACAGCCAAAATGTACACTGAGCGTTCCGTGACGTAACAAGCGAGCGCCACTTTTTATGTGTACAATTTCGATACTTTTAAGATATAATGTTTATAAATCTCCATAAACATATTGTGCCATACTAAGTTTTTAAAAGGTTTTGTGCGCACTTTAGCAGTCAGTTCAAAATTAGAGCTCCGTACCGCACGCCAGTCCGACAATTGGTGACAAGTACAAACTAAAAATTAAAGAGTCTAATACATAATCATAACGACAAGAATAAATATGATTATACGAATAAAGAAATAAACAGTTTCTGTTATCTAAAGCAAAGCAGTAACATTATTTCATTTATAAATCAACCTGATTAAAGCACAACAAGGTAAGGTTTAAATATTTATTAACTAACACAGTGAGAGTGTTAGGCGCGTACTAACTAGTTTTGAATATGACTACTAAATGATTTATAATAATCAAAACGTACTGAATGGTGTAGTGGCAAGGCTCTAATATTCAAGACGCAACAAGAGAATGCTGAATTGTAAAACTGCGTTAAATAAAGAGTAGATATGAAAGCGGTAGTGTAAGTTAAGTGGAATGTAATCGTCATAAACAATCACGTATCGGTGCTTATATCTGTATCAACATATAATATTTAACACATATTTTAACACGGGCCTTAAGATCTTGGGTCGAAAAATTAAATTCCGCCAGCACACAAAAATATTGTTTTTCCTAACGTATAGTATCATATTCTGAAGATATGTATCGCGTATGAATAGCGTAACGATTTACGTGGCCGCCCGCACTAAAGGAGTTTGTATTTAAACTAGCCTATATTAGTGGTGTACATAGTATCAGCAATTACATATGTTAGGATGTAGTATATCTATATTACTTTCAGTGCTATTACATACTAGTCATGTGTTGACACTTTGTACCATGCCTCTGGCATAATCGCTTTTTGACAATTTATTAGACATTAAAAAACGTAACCTACTGGTGTTAAGTGACGAAGTTCCTGGATAGATATTCAAAGACTTTAAATTAAATTAAACCCAACCAAGACGAAAGAAAGAAAGAATCCAGAAACTTCGACGCTTAACGTACGCGAGAAGTAACTCAAAACCAAAACAAAACTTCTCCTCCCTCGGCTGAAGGCGCGCGTATACAGTCGACGCTGCAGTTTAGCCGTTGACCGTAAGCTAGACCCATAAGGCCTAATGAGTAAGAGAGAGAGAAAACGCGGCTAAACTGAAGTGCAAAGGAGAAGTAAAGACCCTGTGTGGGAGAAAGCTATCACGCTCTCTTCAAACTCTGCCTCCCCCAATACTCACTCCTGTGTGTGCGCTCCTAGAGACAGGACGCTTTCTCTCCGAGTTTTTTTTTACATTGAGTAGACCGAATATAGAAAAGGCACATTATTTTCTTTTAAAGTTAAAAGATTTAGTTGGTTGATATTTTTCTTTAAGTTTAGTATTGAATTGTTAATTGTCTCACGTCAACGACTGTATTGAATTTCACTGTACGTCACGTCAATCAAGCAAAGGAGAATAAATAAAATTTAGAAGAGAACCCCAGCGCAGTTATACTTTTGGTTGTTACCGCTACCTCATTGATTTGGGCTTTCCAGTGATCCATCAAACACGAGTAAGTTACTTTTCCTTAATGATCTAAAGCTAAAATTTACAAAACCAAACAATTCTGGCGCGACAAATTAGTGATTTAACTAATCTTTTCCGTATGGGAGAGTAACTGACCGCCCACGTTTATGTTAATAATTGTTTGTTAGTTTGGTAAGCTCAGAATTACCCTAACAACTGGTAATAACAACTAATATTTGTGCAATATTCACAAAATTATTATTTATATGTACTGATTTTTTTTATGAATATTTTTTTCAATAAAAGGCTTGATAAGATTTGAAACCGGGGACGAAATGTTGCCGAAAGGTAAAAGAGGAGGTTCAAACCCGCTACAGCCACATTACAGCTACTTTACAACTACGATAATGCCGCTGTATAGCTATTGTTGAGCCAACAATGTTCGGCAAGATTGTTCATGAATAAAATGTGACAAGCGTTATTCTGCATACTATTTTATTTCCCTTGCATCTTAGCAATGTTCATGAATAAAATGACTTTTACTTTTACTTTTTACGTAAAATATCTGAGTTCTAATCTTTAATAAAATTCTTTTCACTTATCAAGATTTCATACACAACCACCCCACGCGATTAGCAATAATGCGAAAATACTTTCAGAACAAGATAAAGTGCTAAGGATTTTTTAAACATTATAAAATAGAAAAATGGAAATAAAAGTCATGTTTACTGTCCATCGGTGTTATGTGCACTTAAGATAACTAATAGTAAATATTAGTATGTTACTTCATCTATATTATTTGAAAATGTAATCTGGTAATACAATAAATATTAGGATAGGAATAATCGGATCCATTATTATAAAATCATTTTAAACACAGTGTTCGACATAATTTCCAGGGAACAATCCTGTTATGCCATCCATGACGCCTTCCCACCATCCGTCATCATTCTTCTTTAAAACGTAAATGACCGAACTTTCTTGAAAACTTAACTCATCTTCTTTATCTGCATAATAATCATAAATGGCAACCACTGAAAAAAAAAAATATATTGTCAAAATTTTGAAAATTACAAACAAACAAAAATATTTTTTTATATTATTTTGTTTATAATGGGAAAAAAGAAAGCGATTACATGCGAGTGTAAAACCTGGTCTAAAGAAGATGGAAATCAAACTCGTACAGATCGCTTTCTTCCCGCTTATGTTTTTCATTATATTTTTTATCTCACAATTTGTACCAACATTATGCTAATGCGAAAGGGAGGACAATATAAAGTGATATTTACTATTCGATTGATGTAATAGCATATAATTAGTGAAGGTGGGACAAAAAACAATTAGTTATTCTAGTTTGAACTTGTCTAAAAACATGTTAAAAATGTGTTTTGAAGTATTTTAAGTCGAATAATAGTGTTTTTGGAAAAAATCAGAATAAATGTATGTGCGTATGCGTGTGTGCGTATGTATACACACACGCCTGTATCTTAGCTTCTACTAAGTGAGATTTAGGCCACCAAATCTCATATATTTTTTTTGTTTTTACTGTAACATAGTGAGAAAAAGTCCGTTCATACATTTTCTTAACTCATTTGTTTTATAGTAATTTTTCTAGTTTGGAGAGTTTAGTTTTTTTTTGATAAAGTTATCAAAAGTACTAAAACTGTATGGAATTATGAATAAAGTAAAAACAATTTTGATATTAAAGCAATTCAAAATGTTGACATGAGCTATTTTGAGAAACATGCAATTCCTCCAAGCATTTGTGGAACCCTGTATTCTTAATTAATTTTAAATCATGCAAACATTTAAAAAAATTATCTATTACTATCCTGTCGCAAGTAAATTAGAAGTCGACGTCGGAAGCATAATTATTAAATGTGGTGCACTACTTCTACGAGTTTCGCGATTTTTTAAAAAATATCTGTACGTGAAACGCTAGATACTGACTCGTGCCCAATAATTTTAAATTAAAACTATACCTAAATACTCTTTTTGCAAATCAATTATTTAAAGTAGTGCTCTAATTTTAAGTAACTCGGAGATTTCGAGTAGCTCGGACACTCCAGTAACTTGATATTTCGAGTAGCGTGATATTTCGAGTAACTCGAAATATTCAAGTATTCGTCTCGACTCGGTACTCGACTCGAGCTCGGTAGCGCGCGCGCACACACATAATGCGCGTATGTGTCGCGTCCCTCGGGTGGCGAATGGGAGAGAGTTCGCTGGGGTATATACCTTAGAGGGTAGAGCAGTTGCGAGCCAAAGTGACCTGAACCACCTTTGGCTCCAGCTGACGGCAAGACGGGAGGCCACATAGCCAGTACCGGTCAATCGGCTGAGGCAAGTGCGTAATATTGCTTGATGTCTGTCAGCAATTCTCCGGGAGCCAAGCACTTTGATCGGAGTGGAAGATTCGAGGGAGTAGAGGCGGGCTAAGGCAGTATCGCATGCTATACCCTGATATGATGTTCCCAGTCTGACACCGCTTACAGTCGTATGTTGGGGACATGTCAGCATATAGGAGAAGATCCGAGACAGGCTGGACTCTATGGATAATGTTGTGTCAAACACGACCAACATTTATAAGTCAGTTAAAAGCGATCAATCGGCGATTATGATCCAGGTTAAGCGGCTTAAAGAAACAACAAAAATAAAGATAGTGCAGTTAAATCTAAACCACTGTGAGACAGCACAGGGCCTACTCAACCAGTATGTCTGCAAGAAAGAGGTAAGTAACTAGGTAAACGTAGCTATTGTGTGCGAACAATATAAGGATTTACACGAACCATCGTGGGAAATGGACACAACGAGTAAAGCAGCGATCTGGGCATGTGGAAACCTTGCTTTCTGTGGAAAAATGGATGGAATTTAAGCGATGAGGCGGGGGTGTTGTAATAGTGCACACGAACACACCGAAAGCAGTGTGCGCACAGCACATACAAGCGCGTAAGCAGCACTTACGCACACACAGACACTACACGATACGTGCGCCTATGAGACGCATGCCGAGGCGACAGGAGTCGCCTCCGAAGCATAAATATAGGGCAAGCGAGGTATATGCGAGAGAGAGAGAGAGAGAGAGAGAGAGAAGTCAAAAAGGCCAGTACGTATGATGGTACGACCAAGTTAAACATTTTACGTAGAAAACAAACTGTGAAGTACTTCCTGCGTCCGGCAGTGGTTAGCCACTGCAGAGAGAGAGACATAGAGAGAGAGAGAGAGAGAGAGAGAGAGAGAGAGAGAGAGAGAGAGATAGATAGATAGATAGATAGATAGATAGATAGATAGGTCTTTATGTGCTAAAAGCAAAAGAAATAATACAATTTAGGTCACATAGACTATGTCGATGCAGTCTGACAAAAGTATAAAATAAAATATATAAAAATACCGTCACATATAATCTCGTAAAAAACACATTTGGTCACATTTAATTATCACATCAAATTTTTCAAATATTACGTTGCATATTTATGGTTTGGTCATAGACCTATCTGTATTGAACATTGAAAATCTAAATTACGTAATACTGAATGGACTTTTACGGCCTGAGGGTTGAGTCTGACTAGATTAAAACTAGATTAAGGTTAAGAATCAAGCGCCAGAGGGCTCAGAGTCGTCAAGATTCTGTTAAATTCCTTGAAATCTATCAAAATGTTCTTAATGTTTTGTGATTCTTCGGCTTCCAGAGCAGTCTTCAAATATTCGAGAACTTAGTCGTAGGTACAATTTACCTGACCGACTAGGGTTTTCAAAGCATCCTAACGTTGATCGACAAGTGAACTATGTAGACGGAGTCCTTCAAATGTTGGGTGTTGCATTACTATACTCGGTGGGTTGGATGTTTTCATTTTTTAACAAACCGGCTGAGCGATTTCTCCTTCTTCGTCTTCTTCGCTTAGCTGTGAGTTTTGAGGCCTTTCGTCGATTGTGATTGACTTGATGCCGTACGCGGTTGAAAAGTTTAAGTCGTGATTTGTAAGATAGATCTTAACCAAGTGTCCAAATTCGTGATAAAACGAATAAAAATTGTTCAAATAAGCATCAAACTGATCTTTTAAATGAGTCCAACTGTTTTTGTCAAGAGTTATGTTTTTGTACATTAGCCCGTTACTTATGAGTTTAAATAACTTGATGATAGTACCCATCACTGTACTCCAGGCCGAGGCAGACTCTCTTTGAGTTGTATTTGTTGAATGCGTAGGTCGTCGAAAGCAGTAGATTTGGAAATCCAGCAGTCGGACTACGTTTGCCAGCTGTTTGACAGTTCGCCATGGTAAAGCATAAAAAAATTTCACGGTACTATCTCACTTGTAAAAAAAAACGTTGTTATAGCGTACAAGCGCACAGTCAGAGAGTCTCGATGCAACTATGAAATCTTGCGACCACCGTCGTCTCTTTAATACAATTTTCCCCACTACCCTTTCATAATCCAACGGTTATACGGCTGTTGAAAATACGGCATAAGGACGTTACAAACTGACCGTTAAAATAAAAAATAAATCTTTCATCAGACAAAAGTACGACGGACGACATCCGTCTGTTTAGAAAAGAAAAATTCGTCACTAATTAATAAAGGAATACATGTGCGTAGGTAGAATGAGAACACATTTATATTACATTAAATATTTTTCTTTATTCCAGATTACAAATACATCAAACACATCTAAATCTAGAGGTACACGTTTGATTACATGGTCCTGAGCCTAGAGAACGCTCATCGGTAAATGTAGACGCTCGGTTACATTTTTTATATTTAAGTTTATTGCGCATCTTTTTATAAAATTTGTCGACAAGGTTTTGCCCAGTGTCTTGTGAGAATAAGCGGCAAAATGTTCCGAGTCTCGTACCGCAATACATGTGATATAAAAACATAATAGTGTATTGTCCGCAGCAAATCGAGTCGATGCTTTGAATAGTTTTTGTATTTCAGCGAAAATATTTATAGTTCTTACGTAGGTATTCTATATGATGTCTTGATACCGGTGGCAGGCCATAACTGTCCAAATACGTGCCCAATCTATTTTTGTCAATGTAAATAGCTACCCAGTGTGTTCCTAGTTTAGTGTGATCATCGGTGTTACACACTATTGCTGCTGGCGTCATCAGTACCCGCGGTATCCGATCTAGGGCTTTCATAATCTCCGCCGCATTCATTTTTTATTGTAGATGAATCGATGTCGTTACTCGTGCAATCGACGTCGTCGCTGCAGCAGGTGTCTTCGTAGCTGTCGATTTTGTCCACCACGTCCCTTCCTCGAAATTGTACAGTGTTACCTCTTCGAGACCACCTAGGCTTTTGAATAGCTTGATAAAACACATCGGTGCCAGTCTCTTGTATTTTTTCCAATATTTCACTAGGCACGTGTGAATGGATCCACTTTCGTAGTATATGTGCTCTCAAGAGTGCACAGTACGATCTTTTGTAGGTATCTGCCTGACAGCCAAGGTAGCTGCAGACCTGCGGGCATTTAAAGCGTCTCTGCAGTTCACCGAATCCAGCTGTCGGCAATCATCGAGATTCTCGACGTTGCGCGTCGATATAGATTGGACATATCGTGCTTTCTCAAGGCTCTTGATGTATATTCTTTTAGCCGTTCTAGCAAGGTTAAACGGTGATAGTATAATTTTCGTAGTGTTATATCGCCCTCGAACCAGTGTATGCCAAAATGTCGCGCCGCTGCATAGTTGTTGGCGACCCTCAAGGAGCAGGGTAACTCGGTAAATTCGTGTGGTGGCAAAATCACCCAATGAGAAATGACGTGTCCTTGCAGAGAAACTACAGCCACTTCTTTGGGCAAAAACTTGTCTTCTTTGTACCTAAAGCCCTGAAGTTCTATCACGTAATCGTAATCCATGGTGAATGTAACGGGTGCTGCTGCTGCTGTTGTCGACGTCGATCAACTGCCTCGATGATATACAGCGTCAGAACTCTAATGGCTGGTAAAATGGGCTGACAAATCCGGTGTCAGATCGAAAGCTAACAGGAAAAATCGGTTGGGATAACCGTAACGATCGATATCGAGACCCTAGGTTAGGTAATGTATACCTGTGCCGGAAAAAAGCGTAAGATAAGCGTCTACGTATAGCTTATGGTCACCGGTAAAGCATGGCTGCAACGGCCTACTGGGGACTTGAACGCCATCCACGTAGAGCGAAATAAAGATTATGTTTTAAGTGTTGAAAATTAAATGGGTTGAGCTTTCTATTGCCGTTGAAGGCTTTATTTTTAACAAAGCCCAGGATGATCCTTTTGGGTAGCTGTCCTAGTATAACGTTGACCAGGGTGTCGCCGAGTATACCGCTGTGCAGCGTAAACGACTTGACTTCGGCCCTTGTTAAGGGGTATTTGGCGGTTGTTTTAGCAAAAGCGTTCGCGTGCACCAGTAAAATACCAGGGCTTATCTTAGCACGACGCACGATCAGTGTGGCCTCCTTGATGTGCACCGAAAATTTTCCGTTGTCGGACCAGTCCATGATACAAAAGGCGTCTTTGTTACGGACCAATCTTTCTTTCACGTCTACACCGTTGATCAGGAATTTCGGTTGATTAAAAACGTCACAATGAAAATGTCCGATCATGTCGACTGCCTTGCCACCAGCTGTAAAGAACAGTCTGTTAATGAGGCCTTGATTCGCCCCATCAGCCTTACGATCTAAATTTGGCACGGCATCCATGGCATCGGCGGTATCGATGCTCCACAAAGCAGGCGTGAGATGAGAGCGCATAGCAGGAGCCGCATAATTTAGCAGCTTTTCTATGTAGGCTCTATACGGATACGCATTGTTTGGCGGTGAAACTAACTTTTGAAAAATATGTCAATCTTATGAAACATTGAGTGTATAAAGTTATTCACAGGGCCAGCTTTGAGATTTTCGCTGGGAGTATCACTAGCTGGTAGTATTTGAACGGTCAGGTGCAACATGGTGTGCGCGAGATCGATGTAGTGATCGGTTGAACTTGGAATTAAAAATTCCAAGGGTGAGTCACCTTCGTCGCTAGGCGACGAAATGGGTTTGTAGTAGAGATAAGCGCTACTTTCGATGGATGTTTGAGTGAGAGGAAGAGTGAAGAGATCTAGCTCGCTCTTCATTCCCTCGCCGCTGCACGCATGTAGATATGCCATCGTTATTAATTTTTAGGACCGAAAATATCTGTCACACTTCTGATCCGCCTCTTTCTCTTCTTTTTGCGCTCTAATTTCTTGCTTGGTTTTTAGCTTACTCGCTTTTTTGATTTTGCCTTGCGACGCACGGTGCGTAGCGGTGCACGGCTCTTCTTCGATTGCCGTTTGCGCTTGGCAACAGGACCTATATAGCCGTTTGATCATCATCATTTGATCAAGCTTGTTTTCTGCTTTTCTTTTTAAATTTTTACCCGACTCTTTCAGTCGACCGCTGAGGGCTTCTTTCAAATTAGCACCGTTATTGGCGACGTCTTTGGTTACATTCAGGCTCGCGCGAACAGCTTCTTTGCCGACCGCTTTGGCACCACGCGCGAGATAAGGTGCTATTCAACGAAAAATCGAGCCCAGAAAGCATCCAATACCTGAACCTCATTGGTAAGTCGCACCGGCGTATACAGATTTTACACCGGCGCCGCCACCGACGTGGTCGTTGTAGTAATGAATATAATGACTCATTTTTATGACTACAGATTACGCTTAAAGTGAAGCGTAACCGTCAGTGTCCCGTACTTGAATGGTATTTTTCATCGTGCTCATCTCTTATATCGATAACAATATTTTGGAAAGAGTTCTGTAGCAGTGGAATGTAATAGATCGGTGCAAACTGTTTAACGATGTACGTGCCGAATTCATTCGGCGTTTCGGAGCTGGTGATAAACTTTGCAATTTGAAATTGTCCAACGGGCGGATCGTACTGGGTATCATTTTTTGGCTTTATCAATATATCGCTCAGTAAGTCTGCTATATTCGATTGAGGCACGAGACTACCGTCTATGATAACGCCACCCGCGTTATTCCATTTGAGCCGATCGGACTCGTTAGCCTGCCAGTGTTTAAGCAGTAAGCGTGCTTTTTTCTGATGAACTTTTGGCACACTTTCGATAATAGTTTCAGCTGACAGCTGTGTCGCGAGATTCTCATCGCGAGGCTCTTCTAATTTTTCGCTTTCCTTGAAGAACAAAAATCGTCGCAGTGCTTGCAAGTAGTTTTTACATTTTTCTTCTTCACTGATAAACTTTTTGAAATTATGAATCTCATGCATTTCCGCGTCTAGTCGTGATAAGTTATCCCCAGGCGTTTGTACACTGCCCTCGGTTGTTGGTGGTACTGGTATCGCGTGCTTCTGCTGCTGAACAATCGTAAACTGGATGGTGTTTTGCAAAGGCTCGGCCATCGTCTCCGGTACAACAATCATTTTTTTGGCGTGCTCCATGTTAGTGTAAAATTTTTGAAAAAATCGTGCTGATTTGCGGTTCGAGAAGCAGTGATAAGAAAAAAAAACGTGTGCGTCACGGGACGCCCGACAGAAGTGATAACTTCATATGATATTTATAGAAACTATCAAATATAGAACTTGTTTAACGCATGATGTGTACGCAAAATATATATTTTATGTACAATATTTATCATTATTTAATAGTTTAAGTTGACTGGCTGGTATTTAACACAACAATATGATTATCAATATACACGTAAATATCACACTCGGTAATTGAAAAATCAAAATAACTATCTGTTTACTAACACAATTTAATAACACAATGTTCACTTCAAAAGTTTTACTAATGTAGAGGTTATGTTTACTGTGCACGCGCGCTAAGAGAAAAGTGTCGAGGAAAGAAAGGGAGAGATAGAGAGCGTCTGTAGTGGAGCATATCGACGGCTGACTGGAAGATCACCGTATCTCAGCCGCGGCTTCGAGAACGCCGTATCCCGGCGGTGGCTTCGGGATCGCCGTATCTCAGCCGAGGTTTCGGAAACGCCGTATCTGAGCCGCAGCTTCGGAAACGCTGTATCTCGTACGCGATTTTTTTCCTCAAATTTTGTAGTGGCAGCACTGCGCAAATTTTAAATATGACGTAAAAATTTTTAAAATTTGCGTCAAAAATTCTGAAAAAAATCAGAATTACTTATTTGATTTATTATTTGACATTAACTACACTGTAAGTATAGATAATGTAGAAATTCGAGTAGAAAAAC
>QLSS01000097.1:218180-258450 GCA_024372645.1 Trichomalopsis sarcophagae
GTTTTTCTACTCGAATTTCTACATTATCTATACTTACAGTGTAGTTAATGTCAAATAATAAATCAAATAAGTAATTCTGATTTTTTTCAGAATTTTTGACGCAAATTTTAAAAATTTTTACGTCATATTTAAAATTTGCGCAGTGCTGCCACTACTAAATTTGAGGAAAAAAAATCGCGTCCGAGATACGGCGTTTCCGAAGCTGCGGCTCAGATACGGCGTTTCCGAAGCCTCGGCTGAGATACGGCGATCCCGAAGCCACCGCCGGGATACGGCGTTCTCGAAGCCGCGGCTGAGATACGGTGATCTTCCTGTCAGCCGTCGATATACAGTATGCGAAAGAGAAAGGGCATGTAGACGCGAGCGAGTGAGAGAGAGCGAGAGAGAGAGAACACGTGCAAGTAGAGAGAGAAGAAAGCCCGCGCAGAGTGGGGATGTCTCCGTTGAGCCGCCGTATGCGTGCGAGAGAGGAAGCAAGAGACCGCAGGGTGGGGATGTCTCCGCTGAGTCGCCGTATGCGTGCGAGAGAGAAGGCAAGAGACGGCAGGGTGGGGATAGCCAGACATAACGGCGCCGTAACGCATTCCAACCAATTCACTCCGTCCCATAAGAAGTTATCACTTCAAAAACTGCCGCTCTGAATTATAGTGCGTTTTTGACGTTTCCAAGTACCAGCGGTGGCGGCGGCGGTAGCTACTGCGGCTACCTTACCCCGAGTGGCGGTTGGTGGTTCGTTGGCGTGACAGAGGGCGTTCAAAAGTGCAAAGTGTTTTTTTGAAAAATGTTTACCACAAACAATACGTGGATCGGAGCTGCTGTTGCAGGATGTTCGTACGGCCATCATCACAGTGTGACTGCTTTAGTCTCGTTACAATCGGCACATTAAATAATGTGTATCGCACCCTGCATGTATCGTCGAGTCGATTTGCCGCGACGAGGCACGTACTCGTATTGCTGCTGATCGTCAGGAAAACCATATGTTCGAAATCGAAAGACGTCCGACGTATCTTGTTTTAGATCCAAGAGTAGATAGCTATGGGGCCGACTACATGCATCCATGTAGGCCTCTTGCAGAAATTTCGAGTCTTAGGGATAAACTTGTCGCGCTAAGTACTGGATTTGAACGATGTAATTCCAATTGAGAGACAAATTACGCTCATTTGCACCTTCATAAAAAAAATTCTGACATAGATATATAGTGACATAAATAAATCGAGTACTACACTGCTAGAAGATTCACGCATCAAGTCGTCTAAAATTAGCAATTTTTTCTTATCGTTATCGTTGGAATAGTCGCTTGGCTGTGGAATCCTTCCCGAAACTTTATATTCAAATTAACAGGTATTTTGAATTCGTTCCTATACGTATCTTGCCATTCGCCATAGTAAAATAAGACGCGATCAAAGCGTACGTTACATATTTCAGGCAGATTAGCGAGAAACCGTTTTACGAATACGGTTTTACCACACATCGTTGGGCCTGATACGATGCATGTGAACGGATGCTTCCAACGAATATCCATCTTTGCTACTGACAAAAACAAACAACCATCCACCTGTTTTATTGTCGACGATCCCAGCGGCGGCGGCGGCGCGGTCGAGGCTCGTCACAGTCAGCTCATCGCGTGCCTCGTTTCAGCTGTTTTCCCGGGCGGGCGGGCGCGAGATAAGCTGAAACGACGCGACCGCTAGTCTTTAGCCTACTACACGAAGTGTGATCAGCTGATGATCGGCTACCGTGGTAATCAGCTGATTTTTGGAGTGATGGGTAATGGTAAATATATTTATTTTTTTACTTTTGCAGTATAGATAAGAATACATCAAGGTAAGGTTTTTCTTTTATTTTTAATCATATTTATTGAGATGTAGACATATTTTACAATGGATTAGTTATTTTTTATAACCAAAAGGAAGAGAACAGTTTTTCGACACATATCGTCATTTTTTAAGAACAACGCTACAAGTTTTGAACTCGTCGCGAGTCACAACTTCGTGCGTAAGTGTGCACCTGATTGTTGAAAAGTGTACCTTAATTTACGCTTGTCCTTGACGGTGTCGTTGTCGCTTTTGTCGGCATTTTCACCAAATTCATCGCCAATTAGAGATTTTATGCTGTCAAAATTTATTTTTAAAGAAATATTTTAATTTAGACGTATACGCGATTGCCTGAAAAGCGTAAAATTTCGGCGCTGCAGACATCATGTATCTATGTGCGTACCCTTGGCTTAACTTCTTAACTCATCCGTCATAGCACCTAAGAGATTACCTATTGGCGGCTCATATTCGGACGGGTCGTTTTCATTTTTCACAAAAATGCACGAGTCTGTATCGCAGTATAGTAGTTGCGATCCAAGTTTTTCCAAGCAACCATACAGTTCGAGGCGTTCCTGCTCGGTTGTGTACGCTGCTTTGACGACATTCGTATAGGGTGTCGATGTTACAGCTTCTTCTCTGAATTGCCAATTTACATACAGAATATCATCATTGATAGGTAAGATGTCGAAAACCTCCTCATCGGTAGTAAATAAAAGCTTCAACAAATTTTCGCGTGATTTGACAACAGTGGTTCCTTTAATATTTATGCGCTGACCGAATTTACCCCATAAGCTATTTAAACAAAGTTTGGGAACAGCCCGTATTCCAGGATTTTTCTTAATTTTTTCACGATCTAGAACGATACCTTCATCGTGCTCGTACTCGGATAAATACCACGCTTTCGCTTTTAGGTTGATACACCAGCTAGGCCAGTCGGAGGCTTCTTGTTTTATCTTCAAAAATAGATTTACATACTGAGCAAAGAGCCCACCTTTTGTACCATCGAAGCGTGTCGTGTCGTACTACCAAATGATGTATATCTCGCTTATACGATAACCGAGCTCAACGGCTTTGCGCAGCTCGTCCGCCACCCAAGTACCGTTAAACTCACGATCCGCTATTTGCTCGTGATGACAATCTTCGGTACGCGCCTCGGCGCAACAAGAGTGACATAGCGCAAAGAGGAGGCGGCCGTGCACTTTAACAGGCAGCAGCGGCATATACAAATTTCGCAAAAAACTCTGCACTTGACTAAGCTCTCGACACCGTCAAGATTGTTATAATCATCGCCAATCAATTCGCGACACTCTTCACCTACGAAAATACGCGGATGACCGATTGGGAATTTTCCACGCTTACAGATGTACGGGTACAGCGAACAAATGTCTGCATATTTGATTTTCTCGCCATCTTTGACTTTGTAAGAAGGTATGATGTTTTCTGTTCGCCCTCCAAAAAATGCATCTCGCGGATTTTAAGTTATTCGACGCATTAGAGGATGATTTTTCACGTAGGAGGCGATCTCTTGGTTTCTTAATTTCACCTTGTCAAACTCGCATTCCCGTATACTACGAACATCGTAGCCGCAATCGCGCATTTTGTACAATTTAGATATTGTATTTTCGTATACGGCGTTAAAGGTGCAACCATAAGCCAGCGATTTCTCACGCGCTTTATCAAAACATTTCGGGCAGCCGTGCGTGTAACAACCTTCGTACTCGTATACTATGCCTTTATGTTCTCTATTTAAAGGTGGTGAAAATCCGTCCACTAGAAAACCCTGGGGTAATCGAAACTCTCGAGCGCGCCCCGCGTGAATGATTTCTCGACCACATTCGCGTTCGCACTGAACCAACCACTCTATAGATTTTTGAGAATGTTTGTCACCCCAGCGATAACCGTTAGCAGGTATAATACCTATAGTCTTATCGTATAAGAAATTTTTTCTGTACACAAGCGAGCAAGCACGCGCTATAGTAGTTGCTTCAACGAACAGACAGATTCTACCCATATTCAAAAATATCTCTCGAAAAGGGACACAGGCGCGTCGCAAAATCTCCACATCCATACGGCAGTATTCTACTATTTCTTTTTGAATATCGAAAACATAATCACGCCGAGTTTCGTTGTTATACCACGCGTAGAACGCTTGTCGCTCTTTGACAGACATAGAATCTGGTGCGTAAAATCTTTCATCAGGACCGACGTAATTTTCGTTCTCGGCGATATTAAACAAATGCGGGAAATACCCCTATTTCGCGCACGGTGGCAGACCAAAAGTTTCGGGCAATAAACTTAAGCGCATGTGAAAATAATTTAGACTGTCAATAAATTTGGTACGGCCGCATTGTAGCAAAATGATATTTTTTCCATTGAGCACGACACGAGGATTGGCATTTTCAAACTCTTCGACTAAATACTTCAAAATAAACTGGGCATCAAAACCACTAGCATTGTGCGCGAAGCATATAATACGCTCAAACACCGATTTTTCACGAACGTATAATTCAATAAAATGCTTTATGACGTTTTCTCGAAAGATGTGATTGCGTATACCGCAGGTGTCGCAGCGTATTTTCATATCATCGGCGCGTGTCAGACAGTCCGTACACAAATGTTGAACAATCCACAAATTTGGAGTATGCAAACGCGTGTCCGCTCGCATTTTATACAGCGTATCTTGTTGTGTTTCAAAATCGTTAAAGATGTAAAGGTACTTTTTAGATTCTTTTAGCTGTTTTGGAGCGCGTATAATCTGCATGTAACACGCGGCGTTTATAGAGTGGGGTGACCGACAAATTTTACAAAATAAAACACCACGTTCATGCTTTCCACGATGTACGTGTACGCGTTTCTGACATGTTTGACATATTTTCAACAAATCTCAAACTTTCTTATTTAGCTTGAAACGCTAGGGTTTACTAGTGCAGCCCAGCGCTCTTAATTCTAGTTTCGCGCGCCGTCACACCCCAATGCATACACGGCGGCGGGCCGCCTCGGCCCAGGGCGCCAGACATCGAGATGCCGAGGATCCCGCGATCCCCTTTCCGTTTGAGCGCCACCGTGTGTTGGGACCCGGCGGCTTGGGAGTTGAGTTCGACTAGCTCAAGGAACGGGTAGAGTATCGAACAGGGTCGTGGGTTATAAAACTCATTAAGGCTTGCTGCTGATATGATATGTCGTATTTATTCCATTTTCTCTTTTAACAACCACGGCAACCTGCCGAGAACCTGCGGCCTCTACAATCCAGAGGCGCTACGCTGAATTAACTAAGTACTATGCGGTGCGCCACTCCGCCGGTCGAGGTCATCGTGAGGAGGAGCGAATTTACGCACGCGGCCCCGCAACAATTTTTAGAAATTCTTATCTCCTTCCGAGGAGATCACCCGCGCCCACCGAGCAATCGACGCCGACGCCACGCTCGTCAGCGCGCCGCCAGCCGACTTGCCGGTGCGGGCGAATACCCGCCTCGCCTCTCTGGTCGTCTACCGGCTCCGACGACCAGCGCGTCCGTCGCGGCGTACTCTCGCGAGTTATGCGATCCCCCGACCCATCAAACGCTTATTTTTCCATACATCGCATCGTGCAAGCCCGTTCCCTTATTAATCCCCGAAAACCATTCGCGATATGACGACCTCGACACGGCCGTGCGACGACACCCAATACTCGCCCGTACTTTACGCACACACTCGTGCATTCTAAGAGTTATCTAACGGTATTCTGATAAGGAAATAACCTAACCTAATCGCTAACTTACTTGCTAACGGTAGCTCGGTAACGTAGTCATCGGTAGCTGATAGGAGTGGCGGGAGGGTCGAGGAGACGATAGCGGGGGGGGGGGGGTAGGATACGGGGGCGTGTAAGAGGCAAACGGTAGCTTGAGTGAAGGATAACGGTAACTGCAAAGGAACGATAGCGAGAACGATCGAGAGCTTACATCATTCGCAACAGGCGACGAGACCTCACGGTACTCGGCTCGCCGCCATGACCGCGTTCGTCGAGATGCATTGCGTCACACTAACCGTGTCGCGTCGCGTTCACCCGAGGCATAGCCGCACTAATTAGTTCGCACACTAATACACTTTTACTTACTTGCTACGATAACGGGAGCGAAGGCGAGCTGCAATGGCGCACGGGTACGGTTGCTCCGAGGCCGATCGAGCTTAGGAGAGCAGCGTAGGCGTCGTACCGGTAGAAGCGATGCGGAGCGAAAGAGGACGAGCTCTCCTCACGCGGCAACACATGGTCGCCAGGCCAGCGCTGTGCGCGCTCCCTACGCGAACTACTCCCCCCTCTCCGCGCCTATTCGTGGCTCGACCTGCCTCTCTATTGCGCGGCGCAAATTTTCGCTTGTAACGTGTAGTCGAACTACCACGTTACACGCTTTTTATACGACCCTACCGTTTTATGATTCTGAAAAAAAGTGTTTCCGAAAAAACTTCTAAAGCAGTCGTTGCACTTAATCAGCTGAATGTCGTCTTTGCTACAACTAGGTGTAACAAAACAACGCAGGCATATCGAGTTACACACGTGTCGATCAACGTACTGATACTTTTTATTACAACAGTAGCAAAAAATTTACTTTTAGCAGAACCCGTTAAATTCAAAATTGTATCAAAATGATGCGCGGCTGCATCGTGACAAATATTAACGACTTTCTCCGGTTAGGGCTATTTGACAATGCTTACTTCAGCAACTCCGGTAGTGGCTACCGGACTCTCCGGTAAGCCTAACTTTTTTTCTCAGTGTATCTTTATGCAGTCTCAAAGATCGCTTCTAGAAATTATACACGGAAAAAGTTTTCGAAGTCTCAGACCTTCTATACTATTCATGCCGTCCTGATCTCTATCGATCGTATGTATTTATAGCTATATTAGTTTTATAGCATACCAAAACTTAGATGTCCTGAACTCTAGTATTTTCGGAGTATTCGCAATTCGAAATCGAATACTTTCAACTCCATTTTCTGCATTCCCCGATTCAGAGAGTTTCGGTATTCCGACGATACAAGCATGAGCGTCGGCCGCTTCGACTTTCGGCATCTGAGAGTACGAAGGATTGGATTGCCGCGGGAGTGTCTCTTGTTGTTCGCGGTGTAATAACAATCGACAGTCGACAAGCAGCGCTCCAAGCTTCGTAGTCTGAGGCTACGAAGCGTTGAGCCCCTGCGATACGGAAACTTTCGGAGTCCCCACTATTCCAATTTGACTGATAATGATTCCATTTTCGAGTCCTAACATGCACGAAAATATACGAGTATCTACAGTGTGATTTCGAAGTTTAATCATTCGTATTTAGATGGGATAGAGTACAATACTTCTCGAGTTTCTGTAGTTACAAAAGTATCAACCGCTGAGCCTTCGAAAAATTTTTCCGTGTAAATGTAATCTTGAAGCCATTGGAAAGATCACTTTAAGAGCTTAGCGGCTGAATAAAGATAATCTTTCGGCTGGACATTCCGCAACCCATAAGCCATCTTAAACGATTCTTTTCAGAATTTCTTGTAAGCATCTGTTTACCTATAGAGAACGTTAACTTGTTTTTTATTCAATTTAACTGGTTATTTATTTAATTTACATGCACTTTATAATTTTACGCATTCGCAATGTCGAATCTTAAACGCATACGCCTATACTTATCATATACACGTATTTTATAATGATTATGTTTTTTGCTCTCCATATTGACAAATAAATAAAGTAGGTACAAAGGTGAGAGAATCAACCTATATAAAATACTAAATAAAAAATAAAAACTCCAACAATTAGCTGACGACGTTTCGTTGGTTTGGTTTCCAACCTCTTCAGATCTTTATTAGCAACGAAATTATAAATATAATTACAATAAGAATTACAATAAAATAACATATAAAAAGTCACATATTATGATAAATTATTAAGAGCAAAATTCCTCGAGTCACAGTCAAGTGCTACATATTTGTGGCGTGTGTCTATTACATATGAGACTAATGTTACTAATACATACAAATCAGGCACAAATACGGCTTTGATAACAATGTGGCGCAAGATACTCTCAAAAACGGATAATGACGGGAATATAGTTATCGAATCAGTTACTAAACGTCCAACTATTAACGATAAACATGATATTGAATTTTCTAAAAAATTATCAATCATTAAAGAATTTTTTAAAAGTAATCAATCAGTCTTTTTTACACGTGCAGATAAGGGCAATTTAACTGTATGTTTAAATGTTGATGATTATAAATCTAAGATGAATGATTTACTCAGTGTCACCAATACATACAAAGTTGTAAAAAGAAATCCTTTACGATCTTTGCAGTCAAAAGTTTATGAAATTGAATTTTAACAATAATGACTTCTTAGAATTTAAATATGATAAAAATTGTTTAACTCAAACTAACACTGTTTTATCCAGAGCCTATGGTTTACTAAAAATACATAAACATAATTACCCTCCTAGACCGATTATTTCTACTATTCATAGTCACACACATTTTTTGTCTAAAGTAATTGATAGTGATCTTAAAAAATGTCCGAGTAGACCGAAATCGTATATCAGTAATAGTTTTGTTTTGAAAGAAAAATTGTCGGATATTTTCATTCCACAAGGTTATATTCTACTCCCTTTAGACGTGACTTCGTTATTTACTAATGTTCCGGTTGATTTAGTTTTGAAAAGTATAGACAGACGGTTTCATTATATTCACGGTGTTTCTAGGATTCCGTTTACAGTTATTGTTGAGACTATAAAATTTCTGTTTGAACATACTTATTTCCAGTTTGATAATACTATTTACAAACAAATTTTTGGTACTCCTATGGGCTCACCTATTTCTCCTTTATTTGCAGATATCGTTATGGATGATTTAGAAACTGAGTGTCTTAATATCTTGATTGATAATTATGGCTGTATACCTCTGTTTTATTTTAGACATGTTGATGATACTGTTTTATGCATAAAAGTGGAACAACTTAGTATAGTGTTAGATATTTTTAACAGTTACAATAGTCATCTACAGTTTACGCACGAAGTTGAAAGTAACAACCATATTTCTTTTCTCGATGTTACTTTATCTATTAATAATAACTTCATTATTACAAATTGGTTCCAAAAGCCTACGAATTCAGGTAGAGTTTTAAATTATCATTCTAATCATACTATACAGCTCAAACGTAACATTGTGTATAACTTAGTCGATAGAGCTTTGCTACTTTCTCATGACTCTTTTCATGCTGACAATATTTCCATTGTCAAAAATATATTACTTAATAATGATTATCCAGTGTGATTTATTGATTCTTGTGTTCGATATCGCTTTAGAAAAATTAATTATTCAAACAATAACCTGAAAAATACACGCACAAAACCAACACAAATAGTTTCTTTACCATTTCATGAAATGTCTTTCTATTCTTGCAAATATACATTTAATAAATTAGGTTTACATTGTGTACCGTTAATGACACATAAATTAAATGGTATTGTTAAGTTAGGTAAGGATGTTTTAGATAAATGGAGTGAAACTAATGTGATATATCAATTTCAATGTAATAGTTGTCCGACTACCTATATTGGTCAAACTAAAAGAAATTTAAAAACTAGGATTGATGAACACAAAAAAACTTCGATTGACAAAATATTACCGATCCCGACACACATTAAAAATAATCCTTCACACTGTTTTGACTTTGATAATGTTATAATTTTAGATCGTGAGTGCAATAGGTATAAAAGACTGATTTCAGAGAGCCATTTTATCAATATAAATGTAAATACTTTAAATAAACAAGAAGATTTTCAATTAATGAGCAAACAATATTGTATTTTCAAAAAAATTTTCAATAGTGATTAATTATATAATTAAAATTTATAAATTAAATATATTTTCAAAAATTACATTAAATTTTCATTTCAATCTCACTTTTATTATAATTATATACTGTATTTGCATTTATTTTGATTCATTAATTTAGAAAGTATACAATTATTATTATTAATTTTTTGTTGTATATATTTATATATCTATAATTTTTTGTTTTTAAACATGTCGATAACTATATTCCCATCATTATCCGTTTTTGAGAGTATCTTGCGCCACATTGTTATCAAAGCCGTATTTGTGCGTGATTTGTATGTATTAGTAACATCAGTCTCATATGTAATAGACACACGGCACAAATATGTAGCACTTGACTGTGACTCGAGGAATTTTCCTCTTAATAATTTATCATAATATGTGACTTTTTGAATTATTGGTACGCATTTAGTTTAATTTTTTCACGACTGTATTTTATTGTAATTCTTATTGTAATTATATTTATAATTTTGTTGCTAATAAAGATCTGAAGAGGTTGGAAACCAACCTATGCCTCACAATTACAAAAATGTAAATTATTAAATCAATGATATATGGTTACTGCATCACAGAATCCAATTCTTAAACAAATATTGAACAAGATATTTATACTAAATTGTAATTTATGCATTGTATACATTAATTAAATTGTAACTAGATTATACATAAGAAATTATATCAATTATAAATAACAATTATTATTACATTAAAAAATGAATAATAATAATAATAAAAATTAAAATAAGAACAATATTTTAATTATAATTTTAACCGTAAATAAATTTTTATCCAATTTTTGAATTTAATGAAATATTAATGACATTATACTTTGCAATAAATGCAACAAAATTATTTATATACAAGATAAATAATAATTTTAATAAATTAAAAATAATAGATTTTACTAGTCAAGAGGCTGATAAAAAATTCATCTGCTACACTTATCTAATAATTTCATTGAAGTACTTTATTAAAGGCAAGATACACATACATGGAACACTGGCGAGATTCAATTAATTATATACATACATGCACATATATCACTAATAATTAGAGAAAAATAATAACTATTAAACAATATTATTATGCACCAACAATATTTGCAATACAATTTACAATTTAAAATTGAAAAGTCAAAACAAACTCAAATCTAAAATACTAACTAGATATGGAGTGTGAACTTCAATATTAAAATTGTAAAATAAATTGGACAAACGTTCCGAATCATAACTTACATAAATGTAACTATAGAATAAAACCATTAGTAATCAAAGGCAACTCCACTCCTTATACAATTTGCTAGCATGACTATGGCTTTTACGGAAAATCCGAAAATTATTAATTTGCTAAAATACATTAGCTTATACTTTTAACGCACAGAATGATATAATTTGCTCCATAAATATAAATCTTATTCAACTGTAGTAACCCAATAAACACTGGCGGACTTTTGGACATCAAAAAACTTATCTTTCTTGAGAGATCTGTAAGTATTTCTTAAAGACATCAAAAAGATGCCTTTTAGTTAACTCAATGAAATTTGGAATAGCTTATTACTTATCTTTTGGAAGACTAATTTAAGATTTTCTAAAAGTCTTCAAATTTATAGCTTTTAGGTCATAGAAAAGGGTCAACAAACTTTTTAGATATCTTATGAATTTCCGTTTTAAAGAGTTCTTTTAGAATTTCTCAAAGTAGTCGACTTGACGACTGCTTCAGAGATAAGTATTGATGAACTAAAATAGTATTCATTAAATATCACTTTCAGAGAACTTTTTGACATTTCGTTTAAGTCTTTTTTATAGAAAAAAGTTTCAGAAATATCACATATGAGAGTGCTTAAAAATTGCTTTAAAGTGATCATATTAGATATCTTTTAGATAAGTTGTGTATGACAAAATTTGAAATACATTCATAGTTTTCTAAAAATTGTCGAGTTAACATCTTTTTTCCACCATATTTCCTGTTTTAGGGACGTCAAAGTAATTCTAAAAAATGATACCTAAAAAAGCACCTAAGCAAGATGACTGTAAGTCATAAAAATCTGTTAAAAATCTGTCTGCTAAATGTACTTAAAATTTGTATACAAAATCTCTTCTGAAAGTGTACAAAAGTGTGCAGAAAGATATCTCCGGTTGAAAAAAGTGACTATTGTAGACCTACCACCAGGTGGTGTACAGTTTTTTTCACTCGCAATCGGTAAGAATCTATGGTAGTTAGTATATAAGACCGTACAAGCTATAATTCATTATAAAATAAATAAAGCAGGAACAAAGGTGAGAGAGTCAACCCATATAAAATACTAAATAAAAAATAAAAAAACGTGTGCGTCACGGGACGCCCGACAGAAGTGATAACTTCATATGATATTTATAGAAACTATTAAATATAGAACTTGTTTAACGCATGATGGCAATAATAATTTTATAGTTATATTTTTTGTTAATCTAATAATTTATAAATGGATCAGGAATAAGTAAAACGTAATTTAATTTCCTTTTGAATGTAAAATATATATTTTATGTACAATATTTATCATTATTTAACAGTTTAAGTTGACTGGCTGGTATTTAACACAACAATATGATTATCAATATACACGTAAATATCACACTCGGTAATTGAAAAATCAAAATAACTATCTGTTTACTAACACAATTTAATGACACAATGTTCACTTCAAAAGTTTTACTAATGTAGAGAAAAGTGCCGAGGAAAGAAAGGGAGAGATAGAGAGCGTCTGTAGTGGAGCATATACAGTATGCGAAAGAGAGAGGGCATGTAGACGCGAGCGAGTGAGAGAGAGAGAGCGAGAGAGAGAGAACACGTGCCAGTAGAGAGAGAAGAAAGCGCGCGCAGAGTGGGGATGTCTCCGCTGAGCCGTATGCGTGCGAGAGAGGAAGCAAGAGGCCGCAGGGTGGGGATGTCTCCGCTGAGTCGCCGTATGCGTGCGAGAGAGAAGGCAAGAGACGGCATGGAGGGGATAGCCAGACATAACGGCGCCGTAACGCATTCCAACCAATTCACTCCGTCCCATAAGAAGTTATCACTTCAAAACTCCAACAATTAGTTGACGACGTTTCCTTGGTTTTCATAGTGTTACGTTCAGAGCAAGCAAGATTAAAGATGTATCGTTTTACGAATACGTAATAGTATAATAAAAAATTTACCAATTCAAGATTTTAAGTAACATACAAATATTAAATGTATACAGATATATACATACATGGTAACAAAAGCAATATAAGTGACTTGCTGTTGTCACCCATAACAGGGCAGCACAAATTTTGTGTACGACATGACAAAGTGGTGGTTGACAAAGACAAGCCTCTACCGTTCACGGGCTTACTAGATACGGGCAGTGCAATTATATTTTGTGATAATACGTGAGCTTTTGAAAAAATAAGTGATAAAAAAGTAACAGGATTTCAAGATTCACGAAGACAGAAGAAAAAGAAGGTTTAGTCAGAAGAGAGGTAAAAGGAAGTAGGAGAAAAACTCTAAAAATTTAGTGTAGGTATGGTGTAGAGTTTAAGTGATGAAAGATTAGTCAAGCAAGTATGACATGTAATATAAGGTTTTTTAAAAAATTTAGGCTAGGCGTAGTGTAGAATATAGTATATTCAATATATATATAGTGAGTGTAAATGCATAAGATGTATAAGACGTTTCTTCGAAACTCTTTATACGGGTCGAGTGACTAAACAATTGGATTAGCGAAACACCAATATGAACACCAATATGCTTCAGAAAGAGGCGTTCGACCCTGGATGCAGTTAGTTTAGTGATTGACACTGCCCAAACAGCGATAGTGGGGAAAAGATGGAAGGGAGAAAAATAGAAGTATTGTTGCGCCATAGTTACATTGGATGTCAAAAATTCATTTAATTCGGCCAGATGGAGTGAAATACACGATGCACTCCGGAAGCAGGGTGTCCTGATATATAAGAAGGATGATGTCCGACTACTTGAAGGACAGAATTTTATTATATGACACTGAGGACGGTACCAAGACGTATAAAGTTACAGGAGGCGTCCCCCAAGGGTTAGTACTTGGTCCACCGACTTGTGACATCATGTACGACGGAGTACTAAAGCTACAATTATCTGTAGGAGCAATAGTCGTGGTATTCGCTGACGACATAGCAGTAGTGGTAGTAGCGAAAGATAGAGAAGAGGTGATAGGCATAGCTGAAGAGTCAACCCGTATAATACACGAATAACTAACAGAGACTGGTCTGGAATTAGCCAGTCACAAAACAGAAGTAATCCTCATTTTCAGTAGGAAAAAGGTAGAGAAAATCATACTGACGGTGGATGGACATGAGATTATTTCTCAACCAACCATCGAATACTTGGGCATCACTATCGATGCAAAAGGGCTGGGTTTAGTAGGCGTGAATCTGACACACGTCTGAAATTGGGGATGGGGCTGTTTCGACGACCGCATAAATAAGGTCATGCTATGGTCTTTCTAAGATTTTCCCTAATGCCTCTTTCTCTGAGGAAGAAACAAAAAAAAAAAAAACACGTACACACACGGCCGCGCGGGGATGCCAATACCCTGTATGTGGCGCGTCCCCTGGGTGGCGGATAAGGGAATGCTCATTGGCGCGTCGAGGTCTCCTCAACTGGCCGAAGGGTATAGTAGAAAATATGCACCGCGGACCAAACAGGCTAGGAAAAGAAACCCCAAAGATAAATCAAGCATGGATAGTGAATTAATAACATTACTACCCCAAGCGGGTCGAGATCATATGAAAGTCCCGGTGGTCGACGCTGGCCCCATGTAGTTTGGGGGAAGGGGGGGGGGGCAAAACTCACTTAAAATCCGCAGAGGTTTATCATCTGACCCCTGCTGCATGTAGAGACGCAGGTAATATGTAATATGGAAATGGAGGTTGATGCAGACAGGGATAAGAGAACTGTATGCATAACGCAAAGGAAGCCTTGGCAGCAGGATCGATGAAGTGATGGATTATGTCAGGGAGAGGCACAATGTGCAGAACCTGCACAGTAATCGAAGATATAAGTAAGCTTTGCTTTAAATGAGGAATAGATAGACACAAAGCGAAGCAGTGTAAGAACCAACCTAACTGTGTACTCTGCAAATGAGGCACAGGTGAAAAAACTGACCACGCAGCTGGTAGTTACGCATGTCCAGTTTACTTAGCTGCAGTAGAAGCCACTGACAGACGAAGAAAATAAAAATAGTGCAGTTGAATATAAATCACTGTGCGACTGCACAGGACCTACTGAGCCAGTACGTCCATTAAACAGACTTCCAATAATAGACGACCGCCAGTATACTAGTGGGATAAAGAAACAAAGAAATAAAGGATGCTAAACGAATACTCAAGAAAAATATCCGAAAAAATAAACGATAGTGCCTTAAAGAGTTACAGGACGAGGTTGAGCTGGATCCCTGGGGGAGGCCATACCAAGTAGTAATAAAGAAGATAAAGGGAGGTTATATTCCCCCTCCTAAATATCCGGATTTGCTAGACCGTGTTGTGACTAAGCTGTTTCCCCTTTAACTGGGAGTAACAGCTATCCTTTAAGCAGCGCCTGGTACTATTATCAAAAGAAGATAAGCCATCTGGAGAAGAAGATGCCTCATGCAGACCACTCAGCATGCTGGACACTCCAAGCAAGATTTAAGAGCGTTTAATCGGCGATTGAATGGACCAAGTTATTGAAGAACCAGGTAGACTAGCGGAATATTAATACGGCTTCAGGAAAAAATGCTCCACTTTTGACACCGTAAGCTTAGTAGTCGACACTGGTAGAACTGCAATAGAACGAAAGAGATAGAAAGATGAAGCCAAGAAGTACTGTGCTATTGTTACACTGGATGTTATAAATGCGTTTAACTCAGCCAGCTGGGGCAAGATAAACGAGGCACTACGGAAAAGAGAGTTACCCGCATATATAAGAAGGATTATCTCTGACTACCTGAAAGACAGAACCCTTTTGTATGACACAGAGAACGGTACGAAAGCCTATAAAGTAACCGGAGGGGTCCAATGTGGAACATCATGTACAATTGAGTACTTGGGCTAGAGCTACCTAAAGGGGCAACGGTTAAAGAATTTGCAGACGACATTGCAGTAATGGTAGTAGCAAAGCAAAAGAAAGAGGTGACGAAAATCGCTAATGGCTATCCTTATATGTAGTAGGAAGAAAATAAAGACAATAACACTGACAGTGGACAGACACGAAATAGACTCTCAGCCGACCATTAAGTACCTGCGAATCACCATGGATATTAGACTAACGTTTAAGCAGCATCTCGAGAGGGTGAGCAATAAAGCAGCAAAAGTTGGTGCTGCACTATCGTGACTAAGGCCAAATCTTAGTGGACCAACGCAGAGTCGGAGGTTACTCCTAGCCAGTGTAACTATATCAATTATGTTATACGGTACCCCAGTATGGGTAGATGCCATGTTGGTGAAGTCCTACGCTCGATGCTGCAGGAAGCAGACGGCTCGACGATGCAGAATAAAAAAGACTAGTTTGATCCTGAAACCCTAATCACCTTGGTGGATTGGGCATGTATGAAAATGTCAAACTTCAAAGGAGAAGTCAACTATCGCTTAACGATTGTACCGGTGGGGATCTGGTGTCGGAGTGACATTTGTGAAGAGCATGCTCTGCATACGCTACATAGAATACACACAAGCGCACGCACGCACGCACGCACGCATACACATACATATGGGCTATTCCACGTCAACCCATGCGGACATTTTTTAAATCGTAATTTTATGACTTTTCATGAAAATTGAAATATTTCAGCTTAATGAAACATTTTATGATTTTAGTATGTTTCTTAATCACATAAATATTTAGTACTAAATACTTGCCACAGAATACTCTTAAATAATTTAAATTTGTTAAAATAAGTGGCCATATAGGTGCTACCATGCGTATAGTAGTACGGAAAATGGGGGCTAATGAGCGATAAATATTATATTTTTGTACTCTTAAACTTAATAAAAGTTTTAAAAATGATTTGATTCTGAGGCATAATCCCCCATTTTCCGCATTACCATCCACATAGTAGCACCTATATGGTCACTCATTTTAACAAATTCAAAGTCTTTAAGAGTATACTTATTTCGAATTAAATATTTACGTAATTAAATAACATACTAAAATTACGTAAAAAAGTTTCATAAAGCTAAAGTATTTCAATTTTTTCAATAATTCACAAAATTACGTAATAGAACGTTTGAAATCAATATAGCTAACCAACAAACAGGGATTTAGTATGAACTTTTTAAACGAAAGTAGAATAAAAGAGCTTTGATTGAAGTCCTGGATCAAAAAATATATGAAATCAAATAGTTAAATGGCGATTAGTATTTGAAATAAACGTATCAAATTATTTTTTAATACGATTTATAGTTTCATTGTTTTCCTAATGTCATTGTTAATTTACTGGCGGTATTCTACACTACTACATAATGATAAAATTGTCGCTTAATTATTTTATGGTGAGATAAAAAGAATAATTTTTTGATGATAATTTTTAATTTTTCAATATCTGCTTTATTATTAATGATGTTGTGTATCACTAAATTTAAAAGATGTTATAAGTTATAACGGTGTTTGCTAACCGTGTATAAAGTATTTGAGAGGAATTGACGACGATCCAAATGAGCAACTCGTTGCAGGCTTCTTGAAGGCTGTTCGAAGCCTGGCCCGTAGCACAGTATGCTGAACGTGCACGTCCTCGTGCACGTGTGCCCGCGGCGGCGTCGTGAGTTTTAATGCTGCGCAGCTTAATCGCGAATATGACGTTTGCGTCTTCGAGAGAAGGGAACGCGGGGAAAGCGGAGAGTCAGGCGAGAAATAAACAACATAGATAAAAGATGAACTATGCTTTATGTAATCGTAAACCTACGAACAAATGCAGCGCAAGCGAGAGAGAGACAAAGCTAGGCTTACTACGGAGAGAGAGATCAGCAAACGAGTAGGTACTTACAAATACTTCCGCGCTGGCTCGCTCGAACGTGTGCCTCGTGGCTTTTCTCGAATACACAAGCTGGACCCTCGATGGGCGGCGCAGATGATGCCTAGGGGCTCGACCTGGATGGCGAAAACGGACAATAGGGCTCTCGCTGGGCAGCGCAGGTGATGCCTCGTGGCCTTGGTCGTGCAGATGAGTGCAGCGGGACGGCGAGCAGCGATAGCTGCTTTACTCGTGCGGGACTCACAGATGGGTCCCACAATAAAACGAGATCGTACCCGGCGACACGACAGGACACGACTTCTCGTAGATAACGTACAGATCTCCGGCGCGGACACGGATCGCAATCGCAGGATCTCTCTAGGAAAAATTAGACCGCACCGTACAATAGCCGAAAGCAAAGTTATCTAGCGGAGCGCGGTAGCTCGAGCTTGCGGCCTTTCTCCCACTCTCTCTCTCTCTCTCACGTGACACACTCACACACGCGCGCGGCTCTCTCCGTATTGCTAGCTGCTTAAGTGTGAACTCTCTCACTTACCTTGCTGCTGAAATATAATACATGTTTACATAGATATGTACATGCAGAATTATAGTTATTCACATATCTATTCGGAGGAGAGAGACATAACGAGAGCACGTTAGTCAACTCGTTATAAAGTTTATTTGAAAATGTTATTAATTTTTATCGAATCAGACAATTTACATTAGGAACTATCAACTGACGGGTTTATCAAGTATGTCCATAGTAGTGTAGAATACCGCCAGTAAATTAATAATGACGTTAGGAAAATAATGCAATTATAAATCGTATTAAAATAATTTGATAAATTTATTCCAAATACGTAATTGCCATTTAACTATTTGATTTCATATTTTTTTACCCATAGTTTGTCACTTATATAAATAATTATTTGAATGAATGATATCTTCATCAAATACAAAATTTATAGTAAATAAAAATCAGTTTATACTTGCCTATCTTTTACCTTTTGACAAAAGGTTTTATTTTAAAGATTTCACGAATTTTTCAGAGTAATCAATAATTATAATAAAAACTATCCTCTCGATAGATAGGTTACATTATACCTTACTAACTTAAAAGAGAATCATCAAACTGTTGTTAAAATAGTGAGTATTAGTTTTAATTCAAAAGCAACCGTCAAATAAGATTTGTAAAATAAATTGTCTCGTCCATAATGAGCTACTATTATATTTAACCCAAATCAAAGACTTCAATGTTATTAACTTAAATTTTTATGTAAGTTTACAATTAAGTTAATTGTACAATTGTATTAACTATAACTAATGAATAGACAGAACTAACATAGTAACTTTGATAAACGCGCCCTAATATGGTAACAGATCCCGTGTTAAGTATATTAGAAAACTGAGTTAAAACTATCACAATGTTATATATCTGTTGTATGACTCTAACAACCAATCGAAGCAGTTCAATTAATATGACATCAACATCTATATTATATAGCGCCTTTCTTAAGTTAATTCGTCTTATCATCTGATCTCGGTGTAAAGAACATCTAAAAAACAATGACCGTCACCATGACGAACATTTCGCAATTTCTCATTTATAGTATATAGTGATGTAGTTATGTCGTGGCGTTAAATTTAGTCCCTTTTCTCTGGTGTTTTGTCCCTCATAAATAAAATCTAATCCCGTTCGTATTATGTTTAACACATCACATTAAATGAATCAAAATAAATATATGTTGCTTCCTCCTAGAGGAAGCTTTGCAATAGTAAAATTTTGAGTTTCAACAAAACTTCTAGAAAATACTTTTTTATGTGTTAGAAGTTCAAATCAAGTGTTTTTTAGAAAACATCCGTATGGATGTGTGTGTATATACCATAATATTTTTGGAACTACTCCGTCAATATCAATAAAATTTGACATGCATATATATTTTTGGATTTTGAATTCGGGAAACACAGTTTTTTTATTTTCTCAACTATTTTTGAAGGACATTTTTTGATTTTTGAAAAAGACTATTTTACGTTTTTTTCAATCATCCCATTATTACCAATAATTCAGCTATAATGCATTTGAAATAGAATAAAACTACCCACTTTTCAACGTTTAGTTGTTCGGCAGATAAAATGTAAAAGGGAATTTTTTTTTTAATTCCTATCTCTGAAACTAAACATCATAACTTCGCGAAAAATATTATGTCGATGGGTCATGTGTCAAACTATATCCCATTAAAATTGCAAGTGATTTGACTACTTATTTTTTCAGTAATAAATTAAAAACTGAAAAAATGAGTTTTTTTGTGCCTCGATTACGGACGTAAAAAGGCCTTATTGCACTTGGGATCTTTAGAAAAAGTAGATATATTATGTTGGGACGTGCAGCCTGTCCGGCTGCACGCGTACACTAATGCACTACCACAACACCCGAAAATAACCGCTGCAACTCGGGAGAAGCGGTAGATCCCTAGCGAATAGTTGTTGTGGTCTCCTTGAGGAGCATAACCTCACCTGCTAACCGTGTGGAGCAGCGGTGGCTCCCCTGCGGTCTAGCAGGAGACTACAGCATAGAGTAGCGCCACGTTGTTGTCGCTAGGTGTAGTGGGCTGCTGTACCGATACAGCAGCCACACACCTAACCCTGCGGGCACTAGGAGTCGCGACGGATCACTAAATAAACCCCCTCGATGAGGACACCGCGCGCGTTCGGTTTGTAAATGACGAGTGCGCATCGCCGACGCGCATCGTTGTACGTTCCGCTATAGTGCGGCGGGCCGCGGGAGAGGGAACCGCGAAGATGCGAGAGGGAGAGAGAGAGGAATAAAGGGCCGCGATACAGCGCGCGCGGAGAGGGGGAATCGCGCGCGAATATACATTCCGCCGCGAGACGATGCTGGTAGTGGGAGAGCGCTTGTACACCACTAGCGCGCACCACTGCCAGAGCCATGTCGCCGCACTGTGACGCCCCAATGAACACGGGAGATTCCAGTGCACCGCGTCTGCGGATTGCCTGAATCATGACAAAAGGATATATGACGACTTCGCGGTATAACATATGCTATCTCTTTCTCTCTCGCTCATTAGACGCGTAAGAGATAGCGCCCGCGTACATGACGCCGATGATTTCGCGCCAATACAAATTATTATAGAGGGCGCGAATTAGGATTTTCCGGAGACGCGCAGGATAGAGGGAAAGAGAAGACTTTCTTCCATATCAGAATTCTCTCAACCTCCAATCGAGCAGGACGCATTCTGGGGAATATTGCCAGAAATTTGAGTTCGAAAGAATAAATACCGAAGAGATAATTTGCAGAGTTGTTGTAGTGGAGAAGGCGAAGTATAGATCGAAGAAAGAGTAAGTCGTTCTTGATCTAATATTGGATTTTACTTAAATGTCTGGTGAGTGTTGAATCGGTATTGTACTTCCGAATTATTCTCGCGTAGCGTGCGGTCGTAATTACTTCGCTCGAGTAGGTTGAGACGCGGTCGATCAGATTGATCCCGCCATATTTGATAAACACGAATACATTGTTGGTTGCTGTACAAACTAACGAACGATCGTAACCATTCTTGTCGTCTGTTGATCGAAAATCGATCCAGATACCGCGCAACAATAATAAGTAGCGACGCTGTCGATCGACAAGGGATCCTGCATCATTACAGTGAAATTAAAGACGCTGTGAATTTAATGATTCCAGCAACGGTGGGGAACAATGCGTAGCGACGCTGTTGATGGCTAAGCGATCCAGCAAAAATAACGGTAACGCCTCTAGCCACTGTAGGTCTAAAGACCCATCCGTTGCAGCGGCAAACAAACCCGTAAACAAATTGATAGCGGCCTCGTCGCCGAAACGGCGGTTGAATAGGTTGAATCACGTCAATCCAAAAAGTGCGAATTCATAAATTGGTAGTAGAAGTCGACCTAACGCATCGTTTATTATTTTCCGCGTTTTTCAGCAACCGGCGATACAGCCACGAATATTTACCATCATAGGTGAGGGCAGGAACAATACTTTATCAGAGGTTTGCGCGGGAACGCCATCTTAGAAGACGCCGCGTCTGTTGGTCACGACGCCGCCGCCATTTTGGGGCGTCCAAATAACGGTTTCCCTAAGCACCAAGAGAGTTGTTCTCGCCGCGTTGTTATTTACCAGTTGATTTCGTTATCGTGATTTTCGCGCCAGAAATCGGTATTTCCGAATTGTTTCAACTATAGTCGTTCAACTACGGGTTTCGACGTTAACGTTGTATTGTTTGATTCGGGTGTCATTAAACTTCGCGTTAGAATTAGTGTGAAATTATTACGGGGAACTCTGGACTCAGATTTGTCTGAGAAACAAGACGGGGGTTGAAGAATATATTACTATATTTTTATACAGCATAAACAATACTGAGTAACAATTATTACAACCCTTAGCCACGCCAGGCACACCTGTCCCTAGACCTATACGTTGTCCCCTTCTGAAGATATAAGAGTCCGCGGTACGGAGATTGAGTCGAAAACAAGTGTTAATGATTGTTAGCGTCACCAAATTCCGGTTATAAAAGCGCAACATCACAATGTGTTTTAGCTAAGTTCATTGCACAGCTTTCAAACCCCTATGGTTCGTAAGATATCAAGGTTTTAATTTTTTGACTTATTATAACTTAAAAACAATGTGGTCAAATGCTTCAAAATTTTATTTGGTAATTCACCATAAAAAAGCTATCTGCTGCTAAAATTAAACGATTTCGTCGAGCGGTTATCAAGTAAAGAGCTAAAATGTAAAAATCGTTTACTCGAAAATTGCGCGAGCGACGTGTTCAATGAATAGTCTGTTGTTTTATATTAGTTAGGTTGGTTAGGAACACATGTAAACATGCGTAAATTTCTGTGAAAAAAAAAATTGACGGCAGTGTTTATTTTATAATAAAGAAACACAGTGGTCTGCAAACTTTTGGACATTGACCTATCCAAAACATATACATTAAATTATGAATCGAAAACCGCCTCATATATTAGCAGGCATATATACTGTATATTAAAACAATATTTTATTTATTGGACCTATAAATTTAGTTGGAGAAAGCTACGTGCCAATGAACTGTCCGCAGTTTTTTCAATAACTACATAATATTACTCAATAACAATACACTCTTCTAATTTAATTTTTATTTAAATAATAAGTATTATGCTTTAATGTTATGATGTTATTACTTCTGATTTTAAAATAAAATAATATTTTAATAATGCTATATTATTTCATTATTGTTTGTGTTTCATATTTCTATTATTATAAATTTGTGAAGTATATATATTAAAAAGTTGAATCAATGTCTAAATATAGCAAGCGAGCGGTAGCAAGTGAGTTTTTAGCTAGTATTAATTTAAATATTTAATAATAGTATACATCAAAAAGAAATTTTTTTAAATAATCTTAGTATAGACTATATTAAAATAATAAATGGTTAGAGAGAAGGGGTGAGGCTAAGACGTGGAAAGAGCTAAAGATTAAGATAGGAAATGTGATACAAACAAAGAGGACGAAGGGGGTGAAAAGAAAGAGCTTCAGGTGGTGGGATGCGGATTGTAGGAAAAAGAAGACTGAAATGAGAAGGTTAAAAAAGGCGTTCATATAAGAGAGGGGGGCAGAGAGAGATACTTAAAAGCAAAAAGAGAGTTAAGGAACCTAATTAGGAAAAAGAAAGAGGAAGAAGCGCCAAAAGAAATCAACGAAGCTAGAGAGGACAGGTCAGGTAAGAAATTCTGGAGCATGGTTAAAAAAAGAAGGAAAGGGAAGAGAGAGCAGGTAGACAAGGACATAGAAGATGTGTAATGGATCAAGTTTTTAGGGAGCAACTAGGTGAAAGAAAAGGCCAGCAATACATCGAAATAAAGGGAGAGATAGAGGTGGAGGGAAATCGAGAAACAGAGGGAGGAGGAATGGACATAGAGGAAGTTAAAGAGATAGTGACAAGGTTGAAGAAAAGAAAAGCCTGGAGAGGACGGGATTCAGAATGAGGCATAGAAATACGGTGTGGGAAAACTTATAGAAGATTTAACAGAAATACTGGGAAAACTATGGGAGGAAGGGGGGCTACCAGGAGAATGGAAAAAGGGAACCGTAACACCGATACACAAAAAGAAAGACAAGGGGGAATGCAAAAACTACAGAGAAATCACACTGATGGACTCGAGCTATAAGATTTATGCGGAACTGATAAGGGGAAGAATGGAAAAGAAGCTGGAAGAAGAGGACAAATTAAGCGACACACAAATGGGTATCAGAAAAGGAAGAGGGACAACGGATGCTATATAGGTGGTCAGCAATGTAATGGAACAAGAATTAGGGAAGGAGGGAGAAAAGGTCTACGCATTCTTCGCAGACATAAGAGCGGCAGTAGTATATGGGCCACTATGGACAGACAGGGGCGTGACCTAACTAACGTCACCGCTCCCGTGGCTGGCGCCAGGTGTTTACGTAAACAAACACCATGTATATATCAACAGTAGCTGATAAAGTCAATAAACATGATTTACGACCGCTACTGTAAGACTGTGTCATCGATGGGTGAACTACTTTGTTTATTTATAAATAATTATAAATAATTTGTAAACGGAAGCCCATGTTTATATCAACAGTAGCTTATAAGGTCAATAAACATGATTTACGACCGCTACTGTAAGAGTGTGTCATCTATGGGTGAACTACTTTGTTTATTTATAAATAATTATAAATAATTAGTTAACAAAAGCTATATCCCGTATACGAGCCGCCAGCCCTTCCCCTTTTACGCCATAGCAGACCCGAGTTCTCTCTCTCTCTCTCTCTACTCCATACCGGTCCCGAGCAACTGACGCTATAGCAGCCCGTCCCCTCTCCTTTTACACTATAGTAGCCCCTCTGACGCGGGCCATAGCTGTACCGGACTCGCTCTCTCTCTCTCCCCCCTCTCTACGTGATACTCGCGCGCGCCAAAGCCACCGTCTACCTCTCGTATACCTGATGTTTGGCTTTTATTGCCCTTGCGTCAGCTCTGATCCTTTCTGCGCTGTAAAGAGAGAGATTGTTCCACGTATATAAATTCTATGGTGGCCCTGAAAAGGGCCGATTGTTTTTTGAAATATGTATTATCGCAATTAGCGTTTTAGCTTGCTGTAGCCGTCTTTTTCGGGGTACGAAAAGGTGTTTGAGGAAAATGATTTTTGATTCTGTGACGAGGAGGATGAGGAGGAGGAGGATATTTTTGAGAGATTATTATATTCACTTTTCTCTGGATACGAGAAAGTGTTGGTTGAGAACGACGATTGATTATTCTGCTTTCTTGGCTCCTTTCTTCTCATGAGAGGCTGTCTCTCCTCCCACGTGGAACCTTTTTTCTGCTGCTCTTTACTCTGCTCCTGCCCCATGGTCGAAAGTTGATGCTTTGCCGGTCGCCTGACGAATGAATCGCATCGAAATAAACGCGTGTATATATAACTCTACTACACGGTACCGCAAAGCCTACTCTAAATTTCGGCTTTGGAGATCGTTGATGGGAGTAGGGGGTTTTGTACACATAAAAAAGAGAAATTATGGCCCACTATTTCTATTTACGAAAAAACGCGTACGTGTCGAATAATAAAATGTTTACAATAAAAAATAAACGAACGTACACACACAAACACATACAATTACAAGCAAGCGATGCACCTACACTTGCGAGTGGCGCGATGTTGGCGCAGTTGACGCGTGGGCCCTCCTCGCAGTAAACCAGGCGCTAACTCTTTCGGCGGAGTAGGCATCCGATGAAAGTCTAAAGGTACGCTGCTACGGTTGCGGGGTGCTGTCGGTGGCATACCTTGGATGTTGTTGTCGGCGCCGTCGTTTTCGTCGTCTACTGGTGGAGGGGAAGGCGATCTCGGCGAATCAATATCCAGGATGCACGGGCAGGGAGAGAGAGAGAGAGAGAGAGAGAGAGAGAGAGAGAGAGAGAGAGAGAGAGAGAGAGAGAGAGAGAGAGAGAGAGAGAGAGAGAGAGAGATTAAAAGAGTCAGCCGCAGAGTCCTAAAAATCTGTTCGGTCCGTGTTACCGGGTCTAGCGCTGGCAACGGTCCGTTCTCTGAGACGTTCGCTATATGCCTTATGACAGCTACGTACCTAAAGCGCAAACACCGACTACGGTATCGGATTCATTTCTTCCGATCACTACTTGCAGTCCCGATTTCTCAGCTATGGCTGTAATATGAGCTACACTTTGCTTTAAAACAAAATCCCCTCTCTTTCACGATTTCTCTGCTTTGCGATACTTCTTATTCGTTGAAATCACTCCTAAAAAGGGCGTGATATTTTCCAATCAGCCATGAGACGTCTACAAAACTCCTCTGTAAGCCAGCGCAGCCATCAGTCTCTCTCGAAATGCGTGTCATTAAGAGAGGCAGCTTACCACGTGTCGCAAAAATGTCTAGTGCTACGTACGAAGTTCGCGATGCGATCCTGCGCATAGCCAATGCACTCAAGGGTCGTCACTTATCTGTGCAGAGGAAGTGTACTCGTGAGTGGTATGTGCGCGTTCACCGCATGTCCGAGGAGAGGCTGCGCCGCGAGCTGCGCTGCTTGCTTACGCATTGCGCGTACCGTTGGATCGCAGCGTTTCATCAAAAATACTTTCGACATTCGAGTATCGTGATAAAAATCGTCGGCAGTTTCTTGGTGGAGCGCGGTGCACGCGATGTGTACTGCCTGCGGCATATAATCGAGGAACATGGTAAGTGTTTACACTACTCCCTACAATTAGTTTTAAAAAAATAATAATACTTATTTTTTTCTTCATAGCCCGAATTACCCTGCAGGAGGACGCTGAGGAAACGACAGCGACGCAACACTGTTTGTTGTATCGTCACCTCCTTCTCCACAGCGAGCCACTTCGTCCGAGGATGAGGAGGAGGAGGAGCAGGAGCAGGAGGTGCAGCAGCAGGAGCGAGATGAGATACAAGCTTCTGTGGAGGAGCTCATGGAGGAGTTCATGGAGGCTGACGATGAAAGCGAGATAGAGGGCAGCGATCACGGCGATGATCGGCCCGGCGTCTATGAGCAGGCTGTCTACAGAGCGGGCGCTCCAGCACCGCTGAGAGGTAGCGAGCCAACGATGGAAGCTGCGATGATTCTGCTCTCGTTCCGCTACGAGCCTGCTCCCGAGTTTGGTCCTACGAGGGCCGAGGTTTTCGAGAACTTTAAGACTCGGGAATAGACAGCTGAAGAAGTTGCGGCGATAAATGCCTATCTTCGCTTCGATCAGCACATCAACGAAAGTAAGTTACATTTTATTTAATAACTTTAATTTTCTTAAAAAATTATTATTAATAACAATAATAATTTTTTAAGTTATCAGACGCCGGCTGAATCAAGGCATGGAGCCCTGTACGGAGGCAGTTCCGAAAAATGACGCGGCTGTGATTTTTCAAACTTCTGCGCTGCGAATCGTAAATCACGGTCGTGCTCAGGAAATACGTTGGCTAAACAACATGCTTGCAAATTCAGAAGACGTATTATTTTCTATGACTGCCTTCGAGATGGCTGACTTATTCAGCGACGACATTCGAAGCTACCACAATCGTGCAGAAGAATGAAGGCTCTGTTCTTTACAGTCGACGACGATAACATCAGCAGCAGTAATCGCCGGCAGTATCATCGGACTCTTCAACAGTGCTGCTGAGTCTAACATTAACGATGCTGCAGGAGGTTGGGTTCTACGATGCAGGTCACCCGGTCTTCGAGGAGTGTACAGCTAGCGGCATATCGCAGGTAGGCAGTAGCGGCGGCGGCGACGGTGGCGATACCTCAAGCGAAGAGGCACCGTCGCCGAATAATAGTATAATAAGCGGCGGTTCTGCAGCAGCTTCTGATTCAGGAGGAGGATGAGGAGGAAGCTCGTGACGATGTGCGTTTTCGTCGATTAGCAATAATCGCGAATACGGTGCATCGCGTACGGAAATTCCGTACAGACGCTAGCCGTCTGACGCTACGGATTAAAATACCGCCGCGTGGGACCAACATGCTCAGCTGGGTTGCTAACTCTAATCAGAAGTGGGAGCAATCGCGTCGGTGTTTCAATCTCGAGCGAATATTTCGCCAACGGGTCGGCCGGGCTTTCGTATCGTCTCGCGAGCGTGCTGACTGGCGACGATTTATGGTCTATGGTGTCTGTACTCGTCCAGAGTAACGCAAATTTTCGAGTCGACGAGTCATTTACCATTTGTTTGACCGTCGTAGAGATGCCTGTAGGTGCAGGTGGCTCTCTACTGAAAAACTTGACCGTCGACAGAGTTTCTCAATGCTCCATCATCCAGATCAGCAATCGTGACAATCTCTGTATACCGAGAGCGCTCGTCGTAGGCGAGGCGAAAATCGCGCTCCAGGTGAACGATACCCCGGCGATGCGAGCCGAGTGGAACGTCATCCACGACAGTCGTAGGCAGCTACAACATGAACGAGCTGTAAAATTGTGCCAGGATGCCGTTGTTCTTGTACCTCGCAAAGGTTCCGGTGTACGAGAGCTTCGTCAATTCCAGCATTATTTTACCGCTCGTGGTACAGCTTTAGTTGCTTACGAGAGAGACTCGCTGGGCATCGGTGAAGCACCATTTTTTGACGGACGTAACGATGCCTGCACAACCATAATATTTTTGCTCTACTCCGAGCTTCATTACGACGTGATCGTCAATATTTTTGGAGCTGCGAAGGCAAAATTTTTCTGTACTTTTTGCAATCGCGGCTACAGTAATATCGAGGATCACAAGTGTAGGCAGCTGTGTTCGCGCTGTTTCGTCTCGTCACCCTGTAGCGAGAACGAAGCTTTGCAAGTGAGATGCGTGCAGCGAACGCATTGTTTGATTTCCGCAAGAAAATCGTCGACTACTGTCGCATGGATGTGTCGATTCTGCGTCGCGTATGTGTGGCTTTCAGAAAAATTTTTCTCGAGGTCGGAGACATGGACCCGTTTGTAGTTGCTACTACAATCGCGTCCGCGTGCTCTCATCTCTATAGAAAAAAATTCTTAAAGCCACAGAGTATCAGAATAGTCCCCAGGGACGGGTATAGCCGCGCCGACAAGCACTCGCAAAAAGCCGTCGAGTGGCTGCTACAGTGCGAGCGAGAGATCGGTTGCAAAATCGTGCATGCAGGCAGAGCGCGCGAATATCGGCTTCGCGAGGGATTTTTGGTCGATGGATCTTACCATCTGCCAATCCAGCCGAAAAATCCATTGTTTTTGAATTTCAGGGCTGCTATACGCATGGCTGCCCTGAGTGATTCAAAAACAATCGCAACAAGTCGAATGCCTGGGGTCGTACTTTCGACGCGTTGCTCGAGAGTACACGCGCTAAAATCGCGCAGATCCAACAGCTCGGTTACGAGATGCGCGAAATTTGGGAATGTGAGTTTGACAGAGTCAAGCGTGAAAACCCCGAAAGCGCCAAGTACGTATCGGAGCATCCGCTCATCAGCAAAATAACGCTTAATCCTCGTGACGCGTTCTTCGGCGGACGGAACGAAAATTTCGTCGCAGTTTACGATGCTAAGCCAGGCAAGCGTATTCTGTATAAAGATATATGCTAGCTGTATCCTTACATTTGTAAACGAGGCAGATTTCTGCTCGGTCATCCGAAGGTTTACGTCGGCGAGGAGTCTGATGAGCTGACGGGTGGCAATCTCAACAATTTTTCGGCCATAGATGGGCTGGTAAAATGTAAGGTTTTACCGCCGAGAAAATTGTACCAGCCTCTTTTGCCGCTAAGAATTCACGTCAAACTTCTCTTCGCACTGTGTCGTACATGCTGCGAAGAGATGCGGCAGAGCGATTGTTGCCACCCGGATGCGAGCCAGCGCGAGTTCAGCGGAACCTGGGTGGCGGATGAGCTGCGAAAAGCCATCGAACTCGACTACACTATAACTGAAATATTTGTCATATGGCAGTATAGTATGACCGAGTTCGATCCGCTCACAGGTGAAGGAGGACTTTTCGCTGGCTACATCGACACTTTCTTGCGATTAAAGCAGGAAGGATCGGGATTTCCAGCTTGGTGCGTCGAAGCGGAATCGAAAGCGCGTTACATTCGCGAGTATCGCGAGAATGAGGGGATATCGCTCAAGCTGGAAAAAATCGCGAAAAATCCTGGCCTGCGCACTGTTGCGAAGCTCTGTATGAACTCTTTCTGGGGCAAGTTCGGACGGTGATCGTGAAGGAGCACGAAGACCTCCTTAAAGTTCTAACGGCCGAAGATAAGGAGGTCTTGAGTCTCCCGCTGGTCAACGAGGAGGTGATCTACGCGAGCTGGCAGTACATCGACGATGCTGTGGAGTCTACTCCATATACGAACGTAGTCATAGCAGCCTACACGACAACTCTGGCCCGCTTGAAACTATATTCGTATTTGGAGAAGCTCGGCAAGCAAACGCTGTACTGCGACACTGATCCGTGCATATTTGTGTGCAACGATCAAAACGCACAAAAAACAGGCCCCCGTTAGGCTCGTTGCTCGGAGATATGACCGACGAGCTCGACGAAGGCACGTTTATCACGAGCTTCCTCTCAGGCGGTCCAAAATTTTATGGCTTCAGAACCGTGAATTCGAGAACTGGCGAGGTATCCGAAAAATGTAAAGTCAAGGGTATATCGCTAAATTTCTCGAATTCTTTGAGAATAAATTATCCTAGCATTAAGAGTATGATTGAAAATTATTTTGAGTCTGATGAAGAGAACGAATGCATTAATCTTAAGTTTAATTCTATTAAAAGACTGCCAGACCACACTGTTGTCACGCGAGAAGAGGTCAAATCGTGTATCATAGTTCTAAAAAAACGTAGGTATGTTACTCCCGGGTTATCGCTCCCGTACGGTTACAAAAGTTAAGTATAGTATGTAAGTTATTTGTAAATAAATAAAGTAAATTTAAGAATTTCGTTTTTGTACTAGTTTTTAAGTAATAAATATTGTTCTGCGTTATGTTTAATATATTTGTAATAAAAAAAAAAAAAATCTTAAAATTTTTTGTAATTATAACATCCTTCTCTCTCTCTCTCTCCTTTACCCACTCATCATCGCACGCTTACAGACGAGCCGTACATGCACGCGTAATGACGGCTCGTCCGCGGATGCGGCCGCTAATATACGCGTATAAACGGCCAGCGCGTGAGTATACGCGTATAAGCGGCCCGCGCGTGAGTATACGCGTATACGAGGCTCGGGAGAATATACGCGTAAACGCGGCCCGTGCGCCCGCCGCCGCCCGTGGTCGAGAAATAATATTAATAAAAAGCGCTTTTTGGGAAGAGAGCGCTTTAGTCGATAAGATGGATACGCGTTGGAAGCATCCTTTTACGGCATGCATGGCGGAGCTGAAAAAAGCTGGTTTCTGAAAAAATTTCTCGAGCATCTGCCGGAGATGTGCGATGCTCGCTTCGACAGGGTTCTGCTCTACTATACCGAGTGGCAAGAGACGTACCGCAGTGAATTCAAAGTTGGCGGGAGTGCTGCTGTACCTATCAAGTTTCGAGTGGGACTTCCGCAGCGAAGCGATTACTCCGTGGATAGGGGAAAGAAAAAATTACTGATTCTCGACGACTTGATGCAAAAATCATCGAACGATATAGTTCTGGATTTGTTCTCGCGTTCGTCTCATCATTTGAATTTGTCGGTCTTTCTAGTGACGCAGAATATTTTTCACCGGGGAAAGTCTCAGCGCGACATAAGTTTAAATTCAAAGTATCTTGTTATATTTAAAAATCCTCACGACAGAGCTCAGATTCCGCGGAATCTCGCGCGACAAATTTATCCGGAAGATCCGAGGTTTCAGCAGGAGGCTTACATAGACGCTACGCGCGGACCTCACTCGTATCTTTTTCTCGATCTAACTCAAGCGGCCGTGGACGAGTATAGGGTTCGCACGTGTATATTCCCAAGCGACGATATTCAGTACGCCTATGTGCCGAAATTCGGTAAAAAGTGAAAATACAAAATAGGCGTGCAGATCTCTCGGCATAGACAGTAGGCGAGAAGCTATAGAGCCAACAACATGGAGGAAGAAGAAACAGCCTGCCTGTTGTATACCCGTCGTGGCTACGCTCGACACCAAACATTTCAACAGAAAACGAGTAGCTGTACTGAACGCTCTTTGTCACACGGACGGCCAACAACGCACGGCTCTTTTACGCACAGCCGACAAGAGACTCGTGCGTTGCATATACGAGTGCGCTTTGAATATCTTGCAAGGTGTGATAAAAATCAAAGACTCGCATAAACGACGACTCAAAAAGCACAAAAACGTGCTGAGAAAATTGACTATTTGCAATAATAAGAAATCTGTCAGCGATTGGCAGAAGAAGAAACGAGTTTTCGTACAGCACGGTGGTGCTTTTTTGCCGCTTCTACTCGCACCTATTATCGGGGCTCTTGTCTCAAAGTTATTCAATTCAAAGTCAGCAGCAGCAGCAGCAACGGAAGACTAAAATGAATCATGCGAGAAAAATGATTATCGTGTCCGAAGATATGTTTTCGCGCATGCAAAACGTTCAGCCAGCAGCAGCAACACAACCGCCAAACAAGTCGTGTGAAAACTCTGTTCAAACGTGCGGCGACAATCTCTTGAGACTCGATTCCGAGATGCACACGATACCATATACGAATAAAATTACAAATGAGCGTGAAAAATGTCAAAACTATTTACAAGTACTGCGGCGATATCTGTTTTTCAAAGATTCCGAACGTCACGCTGAACACGATTACGAGAGCGACGTCGACGAAATAGAGGCCACGTCGGCACCAATGACTGAAGAAATTATACTCGACAGCGTGCCCAAGAGTTACGCTCAAAAAACGCGCCTTCTGCTGAAACACTGGAAAACCGTTGCCGGCGATCGTCTCAAGTGGGATAGCACTAGCAGAGTCAGTATAGACGGCCGGCCCATACAAGATTCCAACATTATAGAACTGATTAGCGACGTTGTCGCACGCACGAAAAAAACACTGGATCAGTCGGAAGTGCCCATCGGTCGTTTACCTTTCGCCAAATTCATCAAGACAGTCGACACACCGATAAAGCTGATTGGAAACCCGGAAATAGTGAAAATTGGTAAAAATTTGACAGAGCCGAATAATACAGCGAAACGACGACTGCCTAGTAAAGAGAGCATCGACGTGTTGATGGAAATACATAACGCTAGCAACAGCAGCAGCAGCAGCGAATCACCGGCATCGCCTGCTTTGACGAGAAATCGAGCAAAGAACAAGTGGCTACGTCTCGCAAACTTTTAAGCATGGCGTTGTACGAGCAGCAATACTACGATGTCTCGCACGAGGCTGGTTACGCGGGTGCGCGCAATCTCGTGCGTGTAAATCGAGAAGGCAAATTATTTAGCGCGGCTGACACGCGGGAGAAAGAACGCATATACGAGTGGCTTAGTAATCAAAACGCCTATACTCTTCACAGACCCGTTAAGCGTAAATTTCCGGGATTAAGTTACAACGTGAGCAACATTGACGACGTATGGGAGTGCGATTTGCTTCAATTAACCACGATCAAAGAGCTCAACGACGGATACTGTTACCTACTCGTAGTGGTGGATGTATTGAGTAAACACGAGTGGCTGGAGCCTCTACGCGATACAACTACAGCCAACGTCACCGCAGCCTTCGGACGAATACTCGAACGCAGCAACGGTCGCGTCCCGCGACTCTCGCAATTCGACAAGGGTAAGGAGTTTGTAGGCTCGACGTTTCAGGAATTTTTGAAAAAACGTGACATCAAATTCCGTACAGTTCGAAACCCCGATATCAAAGCGGCTGTAGTGGAAAGACTAAACCGTACTATACGCGAATGAATGTGGCGATACTTTTCACGCAATAACACGCAACGTTACATCGACGTGGTGCAGAAAATCATCGAGGCTTACAATCATACGCAACACAGCGGTACAAAGATGCGACCCTGTGACGTGAGCATCTACAATGTTGCAAAAGCGCGCGAAAATTTAGTGAAAAGAGCTCGTCTGCAATCGACTTACAAGAATCGCGAAAAGATGGCGTCAGGTGTAATCAATATATACAAGCCCGGATCTTACGTTCGCATTAGTCACACGAAAAATATGTTCGAGAAGGGATACGAAAAAAATTTTAGCGAGGAAGTTTTGAAGATTAAGCGCATATCCAACAGACAGCAGTTACCAACGTTTATCCTGGAAGATTTGAACGGTGAGGAGATTGACGGCTTTTTCTATCTCGAGGAGCTCGCTCACGTTGGCAGGAAACGCATGTCGGACGTTGCTGAGCAATTCAAAATAGAACGCCTAATTCGTACAAAGGGTCGTGGCTCGAACAAGCAGCGACTCGTCAAGTGGGCTGGCTATCCGGACAAATTCAACTCGTGGATCAAAGCCTCTGAAGTACAAAAAATTAAAAAATGGACCAGAACGATTTTTACCTAGTTCTGCCTAGCAACAGCAGTATGACGTACTACAACGAAAACGCCACCAGCTGCTTTACAACGCAGCTCTCGCGCGAGCTCAGACTCAGCGGGAATTGGTCCGTTGCGTTCGTCGAAATTCACGTGCCGAGCACTGTCCTGCACATTCAAGAATCGGACGCATTTTACACGTTTAAACACTCGGAAAAGGCAAAGCAGGAAACGTATTTTTTTCCGCACGGTATTTACGACAAGATCGAGCAACTAACCAACGAAATAAATAAATCAGCCGCCTTTCACGATCATCTACGTCTCGAAGTTGCACCCTTTCAAAAGGACTACTACATGCTACAGCGCAAGTGTGCCTGCGATGATCAGCATCGCAGGCACACTTGCGCTGTAGCAGAGATGATTCCGATACTCGGCGAAAAAACGGCACCTTTGTCACATTGTCAATGGGCAGTGTAATCGCGATAGGAAACAGACAAGCATCGCTTTCCCGAGCTATACCCGATCAGCTCTACGTGTACACGGATGTATACGAGCCACACACTATCGGCGACACTCAAGCTGCACTACTGCGTATAGTTTCCGTGGACAGAGCAAAGTACAAATTCGGCAGTAATATCGTGAGACATTTTGCACCTGCTCATTATATTCCGGTTTTACATCACAGTTTTCGCTCGATCGTCATAGATATAAGGGATCGCACGGAGTGCAAATACCATTCGAATATGGAACGCTGACGGTTACGCTTCACTTTAAACGTAATCGCTAGAGAGATTAGATTAGATTAGATTAGATTAGATTTATTTGCGTACATTGTATTGTACAATAGTAAGAATTAGCATTATGCAGTTAAAGTAAAAATAGTAAATATAAATTAGAAGTAAAGTAAGTTGAGGCGTGTGTAGAGTAAGTGTAGTGTAAAAGTGTACTGATAGTGAAGATGATTAGTATGAGAATGAGTAAGTGTGTGCGTGTACATGAATGTCTATGAGTTATGTGTTTTCGAGTTTAAAGTAGTAGTCTTTAGCAAGCCTTTTGACGGTGACAGTAGATGAGGTGTTTCTGATGTGAGATGGCAGGCTATTCCATAAGTATGAGGCGCTGATATGAAACGAGTTCCTCAGCGTCTCAGTTGCGAAGGCAGGTATTTCCAGTGGTGTCACCTCACCCCTCACAGACCGGGGCGAGACGCGTCAAAAAAGTCAAAAAAGTCCAGTACGTATAATGGTAAGACCGTGTTAAACATTTTACGAAGGAAGCAGACTGTGAAATACTTCCTGCGTCCAGCAGTGGTTAGCCACTGCAGCTCCCGCCTGTACGGGGAGATGCGCTCATCTCTCCTTACACCATAGATGTACCGGATTCCTGTATTCACTAGTCTCTGTAGTTTTAAGTCGAATTCCTGCGTCAAGTCACAGTATGCAAGAGAACAGTAGTCGATTAGAGAGAGAGAGAGAGAGAGAGAGAGAGAGAGAGAGAGAGAGAGAGGGAGAGAGAGAGAGAGAGGGAGAGAGAGAGAGGGAGAGAGAGAGAGAGAGAGACTTGCTACAGCCTATTGCGATAATACACTAATTCATCAAATCACTTGCTATCATATCGTCGCTCCCTACGAAGACTAACACAGTTCAAATTTTTCAGCGAAAAGTAGCAAAATTTAGATTTGCACAATTCAGAAATGGCAAGATTAAGTTGTCGAAAAATTTTTTAACATTTTTATAGAAAATACAATTTTTTAATTTTTCAATTAATGTAACTTTCTATAGATTGGTGATATAATGTTTTCTTTGATGTCGAGAGATGTCAACTATCAGGCCACTCACCGGGTAGTTCTCCCTATCGGTGCTAACTGCCTAGGATAATTCTGACCAGGAGATCCTGGAGCCGAACCTGTCTTCTCTGTGAGCCTCTCACACATCTGTTGATTCGTGGTGGATGTCCACACCAGATGCGAAGCGATCAGTTAGCAAATCGAGTCGTGTTATGAATCCTAGCGAATCTCAAGAATTTTCACAGTAAACACTTTACGCGTTTTCCTCTGAAACTTGATTGCGAATAGAAAGCCGTAAATAAAATAACCTTTTCCCATGCGTCAACAGTTAAGTATATCTATATCTAGTTAGAGAGTGGTTTTCACAATGCCGAATTTAAGATGTTTATTTATGGTATCAATAATTTTTCTTTGTAGATTACTTATGCCTCTGTTTATTTTATCATCATATTTTTATCATATTTGCTTAATACGAATGGAATAAATGAATTAAACCATTTTTTACTGGATTATCGTTGTAAAATACTTTAACTGTCTTTAATCCTGCTCAAAGTATGTTTATGTAATATTCATCTGAATTTATATAATTCTTTCGTTATATTCGTCAATGCTGCTGTTATCAAAGCTTTCTAAGTTAGTTCGAAATATTGAATAGTGAGAATTACAGTTTTTGAAATCTTTATCTAAAACGTCATTTGCTGTTTTGATAGGTGCTAAAGCCATAGTATTTCGGCATGGCATAAAAGAAGCTTCTAATCTATGATTTTGTTTTGCATGTAGTTAAATTTTTTTATAGCATGTAAAAGTATGCTTATGTGTTTGTAATTCCATATGTCCAGACGCTTTTCATGGCGATTGCTATTAAAGTATCAATTAATTCAATAGCATCATGATAATACTCACCACGTACGTCATATGAGCGTTTTTAAGCCAGAAAAGAATATGTGCATGCGGGCTTACCCGATGTTGGAATTCTATGCGCTTAAAGTTATCAACTACTCTGTACTTATTGAATGGACTAAATTTTTTTTATTGCAATATAGTTATAGTATAATGCCCCATGTGCATATATACTTTGGCACATACAATAATCATTTATATGTGTGTGTGTGTTTGTGTGTAGTAGGTGAGCTAGGCCGGTTCTGGCGCAGTTGGCGCTACGCCATCCTCCAACTGCGCTATGCCATCCTCCAACTGCGCTACGCTAGATCCTAAGTACGCTACGCCATCATCCAACTGCGCTACGCTAGATCCTAACTGCGCTATGCCATCATCCAACTGCGCTACGCTAGATCCTAACTGTGCTACGCCAGATCCCAACTGCGCTACCTCGATTTCCTTCTACCCCGATTTCCTTCTACCCTGATTTTCTTCTACCCCGATTTTCTTAAGAGGTGCGGTCCCCAGGCCTCTGCTAGCTACCCCCCCCCCCCCCCCAGCCAACCGCCCTGCATCAATCTCATCTGCTTTACTGACCTGCAGATCTGTTTTATCAATAATAAGGTATACATATATAGAATTTTTGTTGCTGGATCTGTTAATTGCAGGATCTGATACGATCTCTGCTGACGCAAGCAGTACAAAATTCTTGCACGCGATTGGCTTAAAATTCAATATGGCTGATCGATTTGTATTATTTAATGTGTCCCGAGCGAGATGCCAATATCAACTATATGGAGATAAATTTGGGAACAGGTAGGAATGTAAATAATAAAACATATTGTTATATTATTATTTAGTAGTAGTAATATAACATATTGTTCATTCCAATTATTTATATGAAAAAATCCTTATTATACGAGTATATAGATACATTACATATATTATTTTCATCAAAACATATAAAAAAATATTACATATACATACAACTCTAACTTGTCTGAATAAATATAGGATACCATGCATATGTTTATACTACAACTAATCATAATTATCTATACAATGCAACTATAAGAATGTACATATTTAGTTAGCCTATACAGCGACTCGACTACTACTTATATACTACTACTACAATGTATATAAGTATATAAATATGTACCTCAAGGAGGGAACTGTACTTATCCGTGAAAAACATTATTCGAATTCAATAATATTATTGGCTCAATATTTAAGCTAGACATAACTAATTTATAATCCTACTTCAACTTCGTAGAAATACACAAAAACTCTTAATTATACTAAACTAAACAATACAAAACTGTTATCAAATAGTTTATACCTTTCATAAATGAATAATTATTATTAGAATAAATTTGACGTTAACATACCACCATACTCATCTAAGATGTATGTATCTTACAAACTAATGCATTCAAAACTTCTTATAAACTAATACCTTATATAAATATTCTATTTAAGGAAAAAATATTTGCTACTTTAACATTCTTATTTTCTGATAATTAGCGCATAATAAATATTTTAATAAACTCTTTATTATTATTATTTTGAGAAGATATATAGTTACATAATTTATACTAAAACTAATCTTTTATACAACAATTATTTAGAAACAAATCTTTATTTTTTTGCAAAACGAAAAAGTATTTACATCGACGAAAAAAATTTTTATAAATAAATATTTTAATAAACTCTTTATTATTATATCATAAGATGTAAACAATCCTTAATTTCTGCTTTTAAATTTATTTCTCATCGTCCCCATTCTACATAAAAATATAGCTAGACACAGATCCTCTGCAGGGCTAAAACGCTACGGTCCGCATACATTTCTTCTAGCGTAGCGTCAAAACCGACACTCTCGGCAATGATGCAGTGAAAAACAACCCTTACTCTCACTCTTTTCCACATGGTTCCCATAGTATCCAGTCTACACACTAATGCACTGATCCTCTGCAGGCTGTTCAGGAATAAAGTTAATAAAGTCAAGTAAAAAGGTCAATAAACAAAACTCAAACAAATAATTTTGAATTATTAATATGTATTCAAATAAACTATAAATCTAATACAAAACGAGAAAATAAACTACGCAAAAATAATAACTAAAAACGCAAACTTAAACTTAATCAAAATGAGCAATAGAACGTGAATGGATTTAGGATCCGAGCGAACTGGATGAGGAGTTACAGCGAAGTGACGACGCGTCGCAGACTCGCGCCCCTGCAGACCCGAGCACTCGAGCCGCCGAGAAATCCGGGCCCGCTAAAACAAAGGCGCTTTTCCGAGGACCACCGAAGGGACTCGAAGCAGTGCGCACGCTCCTCTATATCTATATCTATAAGCGTAGTCATGTACACGCGCGAACGCCTCCCACCACTCGACTCTCTAACCTGGCAGTCACAGATCGGCCCGTTAGCCTTTCCGCACTGAGAGTGACCCTCAAAATCCGCGGAGTAAAACTCCTAGAGGGGGTCGTGGCAGTCTAGGAATGATTATAAAATCACTCCTAACCGTATTGGCCTGAAGCCACGAATCGCCTTGTCGATTCGCGCATGTGAGAATCGAATGGCGTAAAAACGTTCTCGCAACTAATACTTAGGCAAAACAAATATTAATAAAAATGAATTCGTCGCACTGCTTTTATCCCTAGTAGCCCTTGATCACGTCCGGAACAGCAGGCACACTAGACGCAGCATGCGGTTCAGCAAAGGTTGCCACTCGCAAGCTAAGAGCAGCACGTATCCCCCACCCTTACAATTTTCAATATATTTCAGTTGTCCCTACTCCATAGACATTCATTCCTCGAAATTGATAAAGCTAGTTTATTACATCCACATGTGCAGAGGGAAGCTCTTCGGACACACTTGCTGTCCTGCGGAGACTATTCAAACCGTGACTCTCACTAAAGTAACATCACAAATGTGAGTAGTGAAAAGTATCAAAAGTTTGAAAAAGAATTTCAATAACTAAATATAGTGTTTATATAACAAAATATAAGTGAAGTGAAGGAAAGCTGTGATTTGCTAAGCATTATAATCGTATAATCATTTTAAAAAAATAAGGTGAGTGTAATTATTTTTCTCATTAATAAACAGTAATCTGTTCTCTTATATACAGTTTCAAATAAATTTATATAAAAAATATAGAAAATATTAGAAATAGTGTAGAAAAAATTAAAGAAATGCTCTGTTAATAAATATACATAATTGCACAAAATGTATAATTTTCTAAAGTAACGTTTTGCTAGAGTTTAATAATGGTTTGCTAGTATTCAATTGATGCTTAGCGTACAACTTACAAGTGTTGATATATTATGATAATTACTATATACGAGAATTTACAATCATTAAACAGAACTCGACACTTTTATTGTTTATTCAAATATTTCTTAAACAATAACTTTAAAATGAGAAAAAGTATAAATAATATTTTGGATAACGGATATATGTATAATACATTGTTATACTTTCTTCTTTATTTGTCTCACTGTTAACCCTCATTCAGATATGACATCGTTCTCTCTCTCTCTCTCTCTCTCTCTCTCTCTCTCTCTCTCTCTCTCT
>QLSS01000097.1:278294-299460 GCA_024372645.1 Trichomalopsis sarcophagae
ATACCTTTAATGGTATATGTAAGTGGATGGTTAAATAAATAAATAAAATAAATATATCAAAAACACAGTAAGATTGGTCCAGATGTGTCGGATGCTGTAAATAATAATCTTTTTAGAGAAATATGGCAAATATGTTTATTTGTATTTATAATCTGAATTATTTTTTAAATCATATGCGCCACATAGATACATATGTATGTTTTACATATATCATTAGTAGTGATCTTGAGATTCGGTTCAGATGAAAGGGATGCTGCGAATAATTATCTGTGCAGATATGATCTGGTTTTTAATCAAGATATCTGTTTGTGAATGAGAAATGACGACTGCTCTATGTATTCACGCATATCACGAGACGTAATCTGAAGATTTGGTCCAGATGAAAGGGATGCTGCAAATAATCATTCGTGCACATACGATTTTATTTTTTGAAGATATTTGCTTGTAAATGTAAAATGACGCTTGCTCTATGAATTTACGGATTTCACAAGACATAATCTGCAGATTTGGTCTGTATGGAAAGGATGCTGCGAATAATCATTTGTGTAGATATGATCTTGTTTCATGCCTGTTTTTGTAAAGAGTCCTGAAAATAATACTATTGTAAATGATTATGTTAAAAATGGCGCATCTATACATTTGCGGCTATAGAAAGAGAAAACGAAAGCAAAATATCCGCACGAGATTTTTCCAATACACGCGACAACAATATAAAATGGCGTACGCAAGCATAAACATATTCTCTAACACACTTAGACAGAGCGGTGTCGTCACTCGGAGTGCCTTCGCAGAAGCGTTGACAACACAATCAAATAAAACTCTTAACGCAGTTCTCACAACGGATGACGCAAATCAATGTATGATCGACAATCCTTCCTAGAACGATAACTGGGGTCCTAAAGTTCATGATATTTTGCTATACCTATTAGAAAAATTAGACGAAACGTCGAAAATAGTCGACACCGGTTTAAACATAAGGCAAGACACATTAAGAATTAAAGTCGATGAATTGAATCTAACATACTTAATATGCCAGACAACGATGATTTAGAAAAGTTTGAGGAATACGCGACAAAATCCATTGATAGTAGAGTAGCTCTAAAATTTTCAGAACATTATTTTAAGACTTAACCGTTTATAAGCCTTGTGATAAAATGTCGAAGCTTTGATATACATGGCTATAGAAAGGCATAAGGAAGAGGCGGAAATCTTACCATCCAACATAAGAAAAGACATAACCTCAAATCTAACTACTCTTACGAACACGAGTCAAAATTAGTTTAACTATATTAAACAAAACTAGAATCAAATCTCTCAAAGTAGAGCATATGAAATACAACGATACGATATTAAAAGGAATCAAACTTCACAAAATCTTCAAGCATGGATCGAAAATTCTAATAAACCTTTCTCTGACAACATAAAATCAAGTTTCTCTACTTGACCTGTCATTATAATTACGACGCAGGTAAGCCAAAGTTAATAACTTTGCATAAATAATCAAAAACATCCACGCGCATAGGACCAAGAAGAGTGGTAATCGTTTTAAAATGTTAAACAATAGCATCTTCGACTTTAAAAATTCGGAGAAATGGAAGTGTGAGTACGCCATCTTTAACTGTCAAAAATAACTCGTCGTTCTGCTCATTTTTCTTCTTCTAGCACAAGGCTTTTTATTTCAAGTTATTTTTGTGTTGTTGTTATGTTTCTTTGTCTTTTTTGATGCACTTTTGTTTTTTTTTTACAGCACCACCACTCCTCGACTTGCATTTTTTCCATCAACACCTCTTTTTCTCTTTCTCACTGTGACAGGTTACGCGAGCAATTGCAACTGAGCTGGGTTTCCGTAGCATGACATTTTATATCCTTAGCTTTTCTTTTGAAAATCCCGCCAGATTATCTCACACGATTGTGGAAGGACTCCTTGACCGGTGTGTTGTATATTGTTGCAACGTTGGATATGATGTTGAATCCCCTATGTACGGCCTCTTGTCCACAGCTTTAGTCCCTCGACTGATGAGTAGAGTAACGCGGCATAATATGCATAATATACGCAAAACGGCGGTTGGTGACCTACTTTTGGAACTCCAACGCACATTGGAAGGGAAGGCAACGGAACTTCGACAAGCGGTGCAAGAAATGTTAGAAGAAAGTGTCACTGTAAAGGATCTTGATGTTCTAACCAAGTCTGCAGTGTTAAGTCTATGCGCAAGGCGATACGCAGACGGCGATCATTCAAATGCCAGCAAAAATGGTTCAGCAGATGATCGCAAAGCAGAATAATGCGAGAAATTGTAAAAACAAACCGAGCTGCGTTCTCTGCCAAAAAAGAGAACCAACAGAGAAAAGTGACTATGCTGCTGGTAGCTACACATGCCTAGTATAACAAGCGGCAGTAGAGAAGTTGAAAAAACGAAGATAATGAATGGGAAACAGACGACAATAGCAAAGCAGCAATCTGGGCATGTAGGAACGTGTCATTCCAGGAAAAAATGTTGACCAGCGAAGAAGAATTTGTTCGTGCAAAGATAGCAGGAATACACGTATAGAGCTGATATGCTTCGCCTAACGCACCGATCGAACAGTTCGAACAGCAGTTAGATCGACTCGTGCAGGATATTGAAGGAAGAAATTCAGTAATTATCGCAGGTGATTCTAACGCATGAGCTGTAGATTAGGGCAGTTAAAGGACTAACCAAAGAGGACGAGTACTGATGGAAGCTGCTCTTCTGGATTTGGTGTTAATTAATCAGGGTAGCACTAACACCTTTAGAAGAGGAGGTGCAGGATCTATTGTAGACCTAACCTTTGTTAAAAGTTGTCTTATTGGCTCAATTGACAACTGGACCGTGAGTGAACACTACAAGGACCAACAGAGTCGGTTAGAAAACGAAGGATTAAGATAAGGAGATGTTCCTACCTCCACTGGAAGAATTGCTACTCTCGGAGACAGCGAACAGTAAAGCGGAACAGGTGATGGTGATGGGTAATATCACACGAGTGCCTAATCGTAGACGACCACCAGTATATTGATGGGACAAAAAGGTTATGAGTGTGCGCAGCAAGTGTCACTGGACCAGAAGAAGAGAATAACGGGCAAGAATGAAATACTATAAAACCGGAAGAGATAAGCAAATAGTAGATGCCTGCGGACAATAAATGAAGGACGCTAAGAGGAAGCTCAAGAAGACAATCCGCAAAAACAAGCGACAGTACCTTCAAGAATTACAGGATGAGGCCGAACAGGACCCTTAGGGTTCACCTTAAAAAATAGTAATGAAGAAGATTAAAGGAAGCTACGTACCCCCTCCAAAATGCCCGGAACTATTACACCGCGAAGTGACCACACTGTTCCCCAGGCAACTGGAGGAGCCAAGTGTCATCGAAAGAGGTGCGAATCAAGAGGCTGTTCCACCGATCACAATTAAGGATTGTTAGTCGCTTGCAGAAGGGTAGGAAACAACAAGGCCCCACGGCCGGACGGCATTCCCAATATAGCATTGAAGCATGTCATCCATGCTCATCCAGAGGTTTTCGTAGAATTGTGCAATGCATGTCTAGAAGAAGGAACATTCCCCACAAACTGGAAGAAACAGCGTCTCGTGCTTTTGCCAAGAGAAATGAAGCCATGCCAGGATTCCTCATCATACAAACCGCTCTGCGATTCGGCTAAATGGAGTAAAATACACGAAGCACTCCGGAAACAGGATGTGTTCTTATATATAAGAAGAATGATGTCCGACTATTTGAAGGACAGAATCCTGATATATGACACGTCGGATGGTACCAAGACCTATAAAGTTACAGGAGACGTTCCCCAAGGGTCAGTGTTTGGCCCAACGACGTGGAACATCATGTACGATGGGGTATTAAGACTACAATTACTTGAAGGAGCAACAGTCGTGGGCTTCGCTGACGACATAGCAGTAGTGGTAGTAGCGAAAAATGAAGAATAGGTGACAAAAACAGCACAAGAGGCGACCCGTATAATACACAAATAACTAACGGAGACGAGTCTGTAACTAGCTAGCCACGAAACGGAAATTAATCTTATCTCTAGTCGGAAGAAGATGTAGGAAATTCAACTGTTGGTTAATGGATATAAGATAGCTTCTTAACCAATTATCAAGTACTTGGGCATCACCATCGATGCAAGCCTAACTTTCAAACAACATCTGGAAATAGTCAGCGATAAAGCAGCAAAAGTCGGCGCTACTTTATCACGATTGATGCTAAATGTAGGAGGCCTAACTCAGTAGCAAAGGTTACTGTTAGCCAGTGTAACCACATCGATTATGCTACATGAACCCCAATATGGCGAACGCTAAAAACTGTGTACAGACTAAGTGCACTAAGAGTAATGTCCGCTTACCATACAGTATCGGAAAATGCGGTGTGCATTATTGCTGGTATGCCGCCGATTGACTTATTGGCGATATAAAGTAAGGAAATATTCTAAACTAAAAGAAGAACAAGTGACAAAACTCAGAAGGAGATCTGGGATGCAGCAAGAAAAAAGACAATGGACAAATGGCAAACGAGATGGGATGTTAGTGACAAAGGGCGATGGAAACATCGAGAATTGAACTAGAAGAGAACATGAGGAGGTCAACTACTACCTCACACAGTTTTTAACCGGGCACGAATGCTTCCGGACTCTTCTGCACCGATTTAAATTAGACAACAGTCCGAACTGCCCAGCTTTTTTGGATGCTGACAAAGATGCGGAGCATATTCTCTGTGATTGTTCGCGATACTAAATGGAGTAAGAAGAACTCGAGTGTTATCTCCAGACCAAGGTGACACCTATGTCAATGATGACAACTATGTTGACGTCGGAGGATGGTTGGAACGCAGTAAACAACTACGTAAGGACTATTCTCAATAAGGTTAGAAATGACGAAGAGAAAAGACGGCAAAGACAAGGCAAAACAGCGGAATAAAAATTTAGCTAGACGAAGGTCACTGAGCCGTGTCGGGGTTGAGGCTGTCCAGAGGATGGCCGGACGATGCGGAAAGAAGCAGACGCCTGGATGACGCAGGACGAAAAAACGTGATGACAATCACATCAATTAGAAGAGGGCGTAATGACTTTCGACCCCCCCCCCCCCCCGCCACCCCGCGAAGCACTTCTCGACGGTCGTACCGTGGGTAACAAGGACACAGAAGATGGAGCTAGGTGCGCCTTTACCGAGGATCGATAAAGGCAAAGAGGGCGTTCCTCGGTACGGTTGGGTGTTTTTCATCTGTCCGTAAAAATGATGGGTTTAGTCGGTGTGAATCTGACAGACGGCGGACATTGCGAATGGGACTGTTTCGACGATCTTATAAACAAAGTGACGCTATGGTCTTTCTAAGATTTTTCCAAAAACCTCTTCTCCGAGAGAGAAAAAGACACACACATCCATACAGACATTTTCATCAACACTTGATTTCAATTTCTAACACACCAAAAAGTATTTTCTAGAAGTTTTGACGAAACTGAAAATTTTACTCTTATAAAGCTTTCTCTAGGAGAAAGCAAAGATCGATTTTTTCGAAGTTTAAAGGTTTTGTGTCCCTTTAAGGAAAGTACAAAGTGGTGAGTAGGCGTCGCAAACGTAGCGCGAGAGAGTACGTATAGTGTGTGAGATTTGCTTGAGGTATGTTGACCCCTTACTTACGAACCTATATATTTGTAAACAGGGTGTCAGTTCTATTGGTTGATATATTTGAATAAATTTGAACTTTAATATCTTTCAAACTAAATGGTTTTAGCAACAGCTTTAAGAAAGAGATCCAGATGCTATAAAATGTCAATCAAATCCAAAATTTAAACTTGATTATTGCCTTTTTACTCTAATTATCGCGTACCATGAAAAAACTATTTTTTAGTGTTTATTGTTTTTTCTCCGGATCTACACTATTAAATGACTTTAAATTTAAGTAGTGTATAGTTCTAATGACCTTTTATACATTCTTTTTTTTATTTTAGAAAGGTTAGACATTAAGTTAATGAGTTGGAATGGTTAGAATAGTTTGCGGAATGCGTTTATAATCACTAGTAATCGAAAATCGCCATGAAAAAACGCATATGCGAGACTCACAATCTGATTTCTCACATATCGGTGAACTAAAATAGAAAAAGTAAGCCTGGGTAGAATAAAATCTCTTTAACAGAAGCTGATATCTAAGCAATGTAGTTTTCAGTTATAAAAATCATACAGAAGGTGAGCAAGACGGTTTTTGAACCTTCGTATCTTTGAAACTAACTGGTTTCATAAACAGCCAATAGAAGAAATCAAGATACTATATACTCCAAAATTTAAATTGGATTATTGTCTTTTTGCATACAAATGCCTTTACGAAATGTAAAAACGAGCTGTTATACATTTACGAATGAACACACACACACATACATCCGTACAGACATTTTCTAAAAACACTATTTTTCGACTAAAAATGCATCAAAACACTCTTTCTACATGTTTTTACACAAACTTTAACAATTACTATCATAAGGCTTCCTTAGAAAGAAAGCAATATGGCAATCAGTATGACAAGGTAGAGAATCTCTTTATTGACACAACATTTGGTATACACGATTTTATAATTAGTCATGTATCTATGATGTTTACTAATATGCTCGGTCATAATATTATACACTGTCGATATTCAAAGATCTAATTCATTAACTGGCTTTGTAGATACTCCAAACTTTATTATGAAGTTTAATTCGCTTTTCAAATTATCCTTTATTTTTATCTGAAATAATTTACATACATTGTGTAATAAAATCACATTAAATTTGACTAAGTAAATACTTACAGATTTATTTTTATTGCTGCTTATTATGATACTATACATAAACTCAAAAATCGTCCCTATAAATGATAGTGCAACGCCTACGATGAGTACTAAAAAAACTCCGCCTACATTAGCCAGGCCTAGCTCTTTTGCTTGATTTCCGCTAGAATCTTCCTAGATATATTAAAAATAGAAATATTCTGATAAATAAATATCTTTACGTTTAAAATGATAATTAGCATCGTGAAAGATGATAGTATACAGTGTGTACGAGGGCGTAAAGTGCCGTACTTGTTTGTGGCTCCTAAACGTCCTCGTTTTTAGCTAGGGTGAACCTCCAACGAAAATCTTGATTGCATTTAAATCATTAGTGTTGCTCGTATACGCAATCTGTTGGTATCTATTCAAAATATATTAACCTAATGTTTCATCATTATGATGAAAGATTAGGTTAATATATTTTGAAAGATTCATCCGAATATATTACGTTATTAACTTAATATTGCAAGTTGACAATTTGCTCGGTGATTTTCTTTTCATCTATACGCGAGTATACAACGTAATTATGATCTACTTTACCAACATTCATCTACTCGTCACACGCGATTGTGTTAGTATATCATATGTACATATAATAATGCTGTACGATTACATGCGCAATGGGATCAATGTTCAAAGCAATGGTAGCTTGTTGTCTATCGAATGGATCAAGATTTCAAGGACAATATGCTTTGTAAAAGATGTGAAATCTCCCTAAAAAACTTGTTCAAAAGGTAAAGACTTTGGCAAAAAAGACTAATTTTGCTATACGTGCTAAGATAAAATTAAAGTTAAAATCAACTTTTCCAAACAATATCTAAATGCGTATAGAAAAAAAAATATATGGGTCATTCTTTTTGAAACCGACCACCCCCCTCTGTTCAAAAATCAGAGGCTCGAAATGATTCCTGTCCGGGCTTAAAATTTAGCTTATTGTATCTAGTTTCCATTACTGAGTGGCTTTTTTGCGGAATTCAAAATGGTGGACCGGTGCAACTCCGACAGTACACGAATATGACTACGGAATAGCAGTTATATGTCCTTAAAACTTGCAGGGGCAGAAAAAATTTAATAACAAAACTTATTCGCATATATTTGTTCCCGCTAAAGACGAATCCACCCTTAGTTTTGACCTCTGGGGCCACCTTTCGTCCATAACCTCAAAAAAGAGTCCAAAAATGCATTATTACGTGGCTGAGACTCGCAAAATTGGTCAGAAAATTAGGGAAGAAGCTTAGTCGCGTGTATTCTTTCCCGCTGAACACGAATCCACCCTTAGTTTTAGCCAATGGGTCACCTCTCCTCCATAACCTCAAAAAAGAGTGCAACAATGCATTATTACGTGGCTGAGACTCGCAAAAGTGTTAAAAAAATTTGCGCGACTAAGAAAAAAAAACCGCTCTTTACCGCCCTTCTTTTTATTCTAAAGTAATAGTAACTTGTGTAAAACATGGTATTAAGTGCATATTTTTGACGTAGTATTAGAATTACGATATGACCTACCAAAACACGGTGACTGTATATAAATTCAAGATGACCGCTTGTTTGGCTGCTCTGTTGCTGTAACGTAGTTCCAATACTACGTCAAAAAGATGTACTTAATATTATATTTTAGACGAGTAACTATTACCTAAGGATAAAAGGAAGGGCAATATAGAGCAATTTTATTTTTCTAAATTACGCGGTTCTGTTGTATTTGTTGTTTAATTGGCATCTTGCCACCTGACCGCAACCCCACTTGGACAACAAATGTTTAAAATTTATTTCTATTTTAATCTATAATTTTAAAGAAAGTACACTTCTATAGTGCGTGAGGTAAGAGAGAGAGAGAGAGAGAGAGAGAGAGAGAGAGAGAGAGAGAGAGATTCATTCTAGCTAGTCTACCGGATAGATGCTTATTTACGTCCCTATTACCGTCGCCATTCCAATATCTAATCCTCGATATCGTATGTGTAGTTTTTGAAACTATGGCTCAACCGAGAGGGTCATCGTGCGTCTTAGACTGGAGCCTGCCGGTTATGCGATTACACTACTAAGCCCTCAAAGAAGACATCCTGGGGCTCCATCTGGTTCCTAAGAGCGAGTGGAATGGCTCTCGCTGGCTCCATGCGTTGGAGTATTAAGTGCAAGGCTCCCCAATTCGAGCCATGAAGACCGTTTCAATCTGAAGTGTCCTGGAGAGGTTAGGAATTTAGATGAGCATCTCTCAATCAGTCTTTGCCTTTTATAATGATATTTTCAATTGGCTATTTATTTTCTGCACAGTTTTGATATTAAGGGCCTTGAATGCATGATTAGTCTGCTCATAAAAACCGTGAATATATGGTAGGCTTACAATGTTGTCTTTTTTATTACTGCTGATTTGTTGCTTCGGAAGTGTGTTTGATGTTATTGTAGACATTTTTTTATGTATATATTTATTAACGAAGGCGGGTGAATACTGATTTTCGTGCAGTAATTTTTTTATGTTATGAATCTTCCTATTGTGAAATTTCTTGTTAGATAGTTTCATCGCTCTATCAACAAAATTGTACACTATGGCAATTTTTTGAGACATAGGATATTGTGATGTGTACTTTAAAAATCTGTCAGAGAAGGTCGGTTTGGTGTACCAATCAGTTATTAATTTTCCTTTGTTTTTAATCAATAGAACACCTATAGAACTTATGGAGTTATCGATCTCAGTCTCCTGAGTAAATTGTAATCTATTGTTATAAGAATTGAATGTTTTTAAAATTTCTTCGACTTTGTCATTCGGCACATATATAATATTATCGTCGACATATCAATAAAAGAACGTTGGTTTGAATGATAATTTATATAAGCATTCAGTTTCGAAATCATCTATGACTATGACAGTGAAAAAATCCAAAATCTGAGAGCCCATTGGTGTGCCGAACAGTTGTTTATAGAATTTACCACTGAATTGAAATAACGTGTTCTCCATAAGTAATTCACATCCTAACAAGATTTCACTGAGAGGTATTTCGGATTTCTGTACAATTTGTACATATATCTTTTTTTGATGCTCATCTTAACTAATGATTTGTCAGTGTTGGTATAGAGTGATTTCACATCGAGGCTGATTAATCGGTGGTTTGGTGGGACTACTATGTTTTTTATTTTTTCCATGAAATCATAGCTATTATCTACTTATAAGTTAGAGTTTTTAACGCTATTTTGTAATAATCTAAACAGGCTTTTTGATAAAAAATATGTAGGTAAGCCTATTGTTGAGATAATAGGTCTTAAAGAGATATCTTTTTTGTAAATTTTAGGTTGTCCATAACATTTTGGCAAGGTGGTGTCTGTTTGTGTGAATTTAAATTTACTGTATTTCCTCGAAAAAGCCGTTAGTGTTCCAATTGTTTATGAATTTTGTTACTTTCTTTTGGATTTCTGATAATGGATTTTTCGCTATTTCAATATATGTATCTTTGTCTGAAAATTGTAGTTCCATTTTTTCGATGTAATGGGATCTTTGCATCGCAACGATTGCATTGTCTTTATCGGATAAAGTGAACATTATGTTTTTATTGTTAAATTTTATCTTCTATTTTTGTGTGCTTAGTTTTGTGTCTGTATTGTGTGATCTTTTTGATCAGTATATTTCGTATGTTATTGGCGGTTTTATCTGGTAAGTTATTGCAAGTAATCAAGTTTTCAATATTTTTGATGCATTCGATAGTTTTTGTGTCATCAAGTTCACTTTTTGGATTTAATATTTAAAATTACCAATCGTTACTAACCTAACCTTTCACTAATTGTTATAACTACCAATGCCGTAATCGTTTTACATCTCCCTCTTTGCAATTATAGCAGATGGACGTTACATAGTTAAAAAAAATCATAATAGTCTCGTAGTTAAATAATTGTATCGTAATATCGTTCGTAATATTTTGTATACATTCGCGTTATCGTTCCCGATATTCGCCGCGCGCTTTACTGTCTGCCGTCGGATCTTGCCTTACAGACTAAGTGCTGACAATGTCTTGACACTTTGTCGTTTATCCCCACTGACAGAGTTTGTGCGAATTCGAAATGGAAACTCTGCTCGTGTTTATAAATTGATCGCGATCGCTCCTCTCTACCTCACTGCTTGCTGAATTGCTGTCCGTCCATTTTATTGACCGTTACGTATTTTTCTTCGAGTGCTTTTTGGTGCCTTGTGCTGTTGGATCATTTTTTCGTAAATTTATTGGTATCTGTTTATTTATCAATTGCGCTTCGTTGTTTTATTTTGTGTGGAGGCTGCATTCTTCCCTTACTAATTTCTCTGGCGTTTTCAGAGAAGAAAAAGAAAGATGGCTTCTTCTGGTTCATGTAGATCTGGACCTGGACCTCGTGTTTTTAGGCGCCCGCTGTGGACAGCATTTTGGCTTGAGTCAAGGGTTCCGCTGTCTCCCTTGATCAGATGATTGAGGACATGCTGTTTCTTCTGTTTGTTTGGGAGTATGTCAGATCTTCGGCGTCGACAACCATTGTCAGGGGTTTTATTTCTGACGTTGATCGACCAAGCCTTGGTTGTGTGGAGTCTCCCAGAGTGCGGCGTTCATCACGCCATCAATCTGGTCGTGGTTGAGGTGTCATTGGAGTGGTACCTGCTGCGCGTGACTCCTCTTCCGCTTCAACCTGAGCGGCTGGCCGCGGTTCCCGCCGGTCCTTGCAATTTTCCTCTTCTTCTGATTTTCGACGTGATCGACCTCTATCGGGGCGTATTTTTTGGTGGCTTCGCCTAGTGCGCGAGTAAATAGCAATTTTATTTTAACTTAAAATTTCGTTAGTTGACTTATTCGTCTGTGTGTTGTTTTCTTTTTTGTCATATGTTTTTAGTTCTTTCTCCACGTGACACATGCGAGATATTCTGGGCGTAGTCAGACGCCTAGCCGCGGTTCCGCCGAGACAACGTTGCCAAACTCGAGTCTGTCAGGTTGGGTCGCGCAGGACGTATTCCAATAACAGGGAATAATAACAGAGATAATAGAGTGGATAGAAGAAAGACAAACGAATTTATAGGGGCGAAAATACCAGGGAAAGGAGATACATGGTGGATAGGTACTTCATACATAAGAGAGGACAAACAAGAAAACCTAAAGGAGATAAAGGGGATGACAAAGAACGCCAGGGGCGAGAAATTTATATGGTGTGGAGATATGAACGCAACAACGGGATATGAAGGAGGCGGAATTGACAAACAAGGTAACGAAGAGAACAGGGAATCGAAAGATGAAAAGAAGAACAGAGAAGGCGAAGAACTACTTGAAAAAACAAGAGAGATGGGACTCAGTATATTGAATGGAAATACCGAATGGGACGAAACGGGAGATTACACGTACATAGTAGTGAGTAAAATAATTATTGTTTACAGGCTGAAATCGGACCACAACGCAATACAAATAGATACAGGTCAATCAAACTAGGAATAGGAAGAAGAGAAAGAGAGAGTGAAGCAAAGAGCAATATGGAATGAAAAGGCTATAGGCCCATTCCGAGAAGAATTAGGCAAGGGCGAAAAGGAAACAGAATGGACGGAACTGAGAATAAAACTGGAAAAAGCAGCCAGAAAGAGAAAGAAAGGAAAGCGGCAGGAAAATAAAGAGAAACACACCTGGTGAGGTGAAAAATGCAGACTTAAGAAGGCAGAGGTAGGAAAGCTGGGCAAAGTGATTAAGTTAGGATCAGGAAGGAAAGAGTACATTAAAGCAAACAGAGAGTTGGGAGTACCAGTAGAAAAAGAGAAGAAGGAAGAAAGGGGAAAAGGATAAAAGAGGCAGAAGATGTCAATACCATGAGATAATTCTGGGAAGTGGTAAAATGCAAGAGAAGAAAAAAGAGGACAAGATGCAGCAGTAAAATACAGAAAGAGGATTGGTTAACTCACTTCAAAGAACAACTGGGTAAAGAGATAGAGGATGAGTTGGAAGTAAGTACACAAGGAGAAGATGAGGAAGGAGATAGAGAGGAGAATGAGGAAAACATATCCGAACACAAGGTAAGGAAGGTAATTGGCAAGATTAAAAAGGGAAAAACACCAGGAACAGATAGTCAACAAAATAAGGTATGGATACATCGGAAAGAACAGCTAATAGAAGTGATAACAAATATACTAAATAAAATATAGAAAGGGGGAAAATTTTCAGAAGAATGGAAAACAGGAGTGATAACACTGCTCTTCAATAAAGGGAAGATAGAATGGGGTATAAACTATATGCAAAAATAATAAGAAAAAAGATAGAAAAGCAATTTGAAGGAAGGCATTTACTGAACGACACACAAATGGATTTCAGAAAAGGGAGAGGGACAGCAGATGCTATTTTTATTCTAAGCAAAGCGATAGAAAATGAATTAGATAAGAAATGAGGTGAGGTATATGCGTTTTTTGCAGATATGTACCAGGAAACAGACCAGAACAGACCACGAACGAAGTCAAAATAGGAGAGGAAATGATAGGAGGATTCGAGAAATACAAAGGGGTGAGACAAGGGTGCCCATTCAGCCCGACTCTCTTCAATATTGCGATGACAGACACAGAGAAAGAACTAAGCAAAGTACAGGAAGGAGGGATAGTATGAGGAAAAAAAAATTCTGGTCGATCTCATATGCGGACGACGTAGTGATGGTGGCAATCAACGCGACAGGGTTGAAGCAGATGCTAAGGAAATTCAAAAGGATAGTAGAGAGGAAAGGTCTATAACTAAACACGGAAAAGTCGAAGATAATGGTATTCAAAAATGGGGGAAGAAGAAAAAAGGAAGAAAGTTTTTTCTAAGAAGGGAAGGAGTGTTACGTCCGAATGAGCGCAACTCACCAATATACTTACGTGTGCCGAGTTCCTATCGTAATATTATTTGATTTGTATTGTAATAAAGGAAGTCCCTTTTGGCTACCGCAGACGCGGTCACTGCCTTCCGGGAAAGGGAGCCGGATAACGAAATCACTTAGACGGGGTTAAGTTTTAAAGCAACTACTATAATGTATTTCACTCGTATTAGAAAAGAGAGAAAAGTACCTTTTACAATGTGTGTGTATGTTTGTGTGTGTTTGTCTGAAGATGCACGCCAGCAGGAGGTTACAGCTGTGGATCCTCGGCGCCTGGTTCCTGCGTCGGTGGTTCAGTACGGTCAGGCTGTTGATGGGCCGTCGGCTCCCAGCTTCTCTCCTTTATGGTAAACAAGTGTAGACAGATGGGCGCCTCGATGCGTCGGCTTCTTTTTGGAGACGAGAGGGTGATGCGCTTTGACGAACGCCAACACGTGTATCTCCGTTCACTATATGGACTGTCGATTTGGGCTAAGTCCCTTTAACTTGCGCACTGTTAACTCGTATTTATAATTGTTGTTGGTCTGGCGACTGGCAGCGATTCGGCTTGTAAAACGACTTCAGGGAAACTGACTACGAGCACCCTTTTGCTCCCGGTCTTTATATACTAGATTTTCATATTTTTCGTCATTACATTTTTGGAGATGCTAACATAAGATTTCCTTGTGACACTTGCTCTAATGGAAATGTGACAGGTCAATTCATAAAATCTTAGTTTTATTACTTCTAATTTTGGGGAATCGGGCTTGTAACTAGCTCTCCCGCTGCTTTCCGTTGCCTGCGCGCTCTTTGAGAGTGCGCGCGTGAGACTTTCTCGATTGTTTTAAATTAGAAAGGTCGTAACTCGCTGTTTTCTTCTTGCCGCCTGTTCTCGTGAATCTAAAATCGTCTGCCTGGATTTCTTTGTATCGCGATATTTTTCATTTTTATGTGTGACATCGTTGCGGAGTGTCGCGATATTTATGAGGTTCCTTTATTAGCTTGTTTGTTTCGTATTCTGGTCTATGTCTATTTTACTCTGCCATTTTTACGGTAGTCGGCTTAGATGCGTATTGGCTGCTGGCTCTTTAGTTTTATTTTGGTAAGGCATGATCTCTTTTCTCAGCGTGTGGTTGCTGCGATGGAGACGCGTCATGAGTGTATGTGTCTGTTTCAGTGTGTACGTGTGCCATTATTAATTTTTTTATTCTGTTTTTGTGCGTGTAGTGGAATTTAGGATTTTCTTACGACTGTACTTTTCTATGTTTCATTACATCGCGTTTATGTGCGTAATGGAATTGTGAATTCCATTACACCTCCCCGCCCGAAAAAGAACGGATGAGTGAAACTCGACGTTCGTAAAAAAAAAATTTTGTATGTGTGTGGTGTGTGTGTGCATATGTGTATAATATTCTATAAATAATGATGGGTAATATCATTCTCCGCGCACCATTATCTATTTACATAGTCTATTGTAAGGTACTTTTCGTGGATACATAGATTATTTGTTAAAAAAATTTTTTCTCTTTTTATTACGACATGATTACGTATACATAATTTCTTTCTCTTTTTTTTGTTGAAGTATGTATATATATATATATTTTAATTTTTATAACAATGGATATTCTAATATTTTACATATAAATTGTTTACAAATTCTTTGGTAAAAAAAAAAAATTTGTAGTATGATAAGGATATGGTTGATGGATATATATGTATGTGCGTTTTTTTAAAAATTTCTACGATAGTTGACTGTAACATAAAGAATGTTGATTAGTGTATGCAAGTATTTGTTTGGATTAATGTAATGCTTAAGAGTACTTTTCTCTTTATATGAATTTGTTATTTTTCTTTCCAATTTTGATTTTATGCAATAAAATTCCACCCCGCCTGAGAAAGAATGTTGAACATGAAATGTTCAACATTCTTCCTAATGCGTGTGCAGGAGGTCCTATCATGTAATTTTCGTGGGCTCGAGATTTTTATTGGTTTCCTTCCCAGGCTTCTTTTTCTCTTAAGGACATGTGTTTTCCCCTACTTTCTTTCCTAGTCGTATTTTTGTACGCGTGCTGCAGGCCGGTCCAGCATTAGTTTTATCGAGAGTGTCAGTGAGGTATTGTCGTTACGTGTATGTTTGGTTATTTCCAAAAATGTGTGAGGTAATTTTTCTGTCTTTATTATTTGTTATGACTCTTCTTTTGTGTTCTCTACGCCGTTTATTAGTATTATCGTTTTTTTATTATTTTATTTTTTTTTTTATTTTTAGGTAATTGATGTTGTTAATCCGGTTGTTGTGAACGATTTACCTTGGGAGCCTTATCATGAGCAAGGTGGGGGGTGGTGATATGCGGGTGTAATACCTTGTTTGGATTCTCGTCTCATTTTTAATCCAAAAATCATTATTTGTTTTAAAACTTCGTCTTGAGCTGTCAGTTTCGCTTTCTCTCTTTTCATCGTAGTTTCTCGTGTTTGTTCACCAGGTAATTGACTGTGTTCCACTTGGTTTTTGTGCTACGTCCCTAAGAGATGATACCGCTATTTACTTATACGTTGTCTTTGCACTTTACTTGCTATTTTGTTTTTAGTATTTTCTTATTAGTATTTTCTCAACTCATAAAACAAACATGTGTAAATATAATGTGTGTGTACATTCGTATGTGTGTACATATATATATATAGTTTCTTAAAATTGACACTTATTTTTAGATTTCCTCAGGCTCTATGTACGATACTCTAAGTCTATTCGCATTTACCGTTTTGATTTTCTTATTTTTCATTCGGATTTTAACATTCCGTTGATTGTTAAAAACATCGATAACAGTATATGGTCCTTCGTATTGGTCCGCCAATTTATATTGTTTACCGCCCTTTAATAACCAAACCGTGTCTCCAATTTTAAATTCTTTTGGGTTGATTTTTTTATCGTAATAATATTTCGATCGGATTTTTTATTCAATTAGCTTTTCGCGTGCAATTCTCTGTAGTTCGTTTAACCGTTTGCTAAGATTAATGACATAATCGTTATATGTGGGAATCAGATCTTCGGGCTCGAGTGGTTCGTTCGAAGGAACACGTGCTAAGCGTCCGAAAACTAACTCATATGGTGTGAACTGATGCCCTTCATGCGGCACAGTGTTGTAACAAAATGTAGCTAACTCTAAACATTCATCCCAGGTTTCGTTATCTAGAGCCGTTTTAATATATTCGGTCAGCGAATGATGCGATCTTTCTAAAGAACCGTTAGATTGCGGATGATACGCAGTAGTTTTTACCTGTTTGATGCGAAATTTCTTTGCTACTCGTCTCATTAGACTTGACATAAAATTACTACCTTGATCCGTGAGAATAGTGAGAGGTGCGCCAAAAATACAAATAAAACGTTTGATTAACGCGTCGGCAACTGATTCTGCGGTGGCGTCTTTTATCGGTATTGCTAAGCAATATTTCGAAAAATTGCATTGAATTGTTAATATATTATTATAACCATTTTTAGAGACAGGGAACGGTCCCACTATATCGAGACTGATTTTTTCCATAGGCGATTGCGGTGTATCCGTAATTTGCATAGGTTGCTTCGTTTTGACTCGAACTAATTTTTTTAATTGACATGTGAGACATTTCCGTATAAAATTTTGTACATCTTCCTTAATATTCTCCCAATAATATCTTTGCTTAATTCGTTTGTAAGTTTTATTTACTCCCTTATGACCTCCTATAGCCGTATTGTGTAGTTCCTCCATGATTCGGACTCTATCCTTCTCTGCTATATATTTAATTATTCCCAAACAAATTATAAGTTTTACTGATATTCCTTTCAATAGTTGTCTTAATTTAACTAACATGTCATCCCACAATACGTTTTCAATATCCTTGCTTTTAGCAATACTAATAGAGCAAATATTTTCCTTTACAATCAATGACTTTAGAACCTTGAATGCAACGGTTATGTTATTGAGAATCTGAGTAGTGCTTAAGGCCTGTTTGCCGCGTGTAACAATAGCGAAGTGTAGTTTTTTATTTCTATTCGTGATTTTAATTTCTCCGGCTTCTAACTCGGAAAATCTGGGCAATTCATTACGTATGTGTAGCTGTCTTGCTCCTTCATCACATGGCGTAACGTCCGAGGCTATGAAGTAAATATAATTATCTTTTCGCATAAACAATTGTTCTTTACATTCGACGAATATTTTTCCGTATTTTCTCTCTTTATTTATAACTGGCTCGATCTCTTGAGTTATCTCTTTTTCCGTGCTTGATTCTGCTGGAAATTCTAATTGATAATCATGCAATTTTGTCAAATCAGTGTTCGGCTCTTTGCTTGTTTTGGCTTTTTCGGCGTTATAATTTTCTGATTCATCGCGTTTTTTATTTATCTTACGCGAATTATTAGGGCGTTTCGGTCTATTTTCTCGATAGTTCGGTATTTGTATTTTTCCGGCTCTAGCGCGTGTCTCTATTACAAGTATAGGCTCCTCCGTCTCCGCCTCTTCGGACCGCTCGACGGGGTTTCACGAGAGCGCATCTGCGTTCACGTTGGCTTTCCCGCACTTATACACGATGTCGTAGTCGTACGCGTTTAATTTAATTCTCCATCTGCTAACTTTTGACGTTAAATCGGTTGAATTTTTAAACCAAATCAAGGGTTTACAATCAGTGACAATTGTAAAATGTCTTCCGAGTAAATATGGTCTAAATTGTGATACGGAATATAATATTGCTAAAGCTTCTCGCGAATATGAGTCGTACCGGCTTTCGGTGTCGGAAAGTACTCGTGATACGTATCCAATGGGTCTATCTTTACCTATCTCTCCTTGACTCAAAATGCCTCCGATAGCGTATAAACTAGCGTCGCACGTTACTATAAAAGATTTTGAAAAATCTGCAATTTGTAAAACTGGCTTGCTACAAAGCTTTTCTTTTAATATATCAAATGCCTCTTGAGTCTGTTCATTCCACACGAGTTCTACATCTTTCTTTAATAAGTTACTTAATGGTTTAGCAATTCCCGAAAAGTTCTGTACAAATCGACGGTAATATCCCGCTAGTCCCAAAAATTCGCGAATATTTTTCTGAGTTTTAGGTAATGGAAAATTTCGTACTGCTTCTAATTTCTTAGGATCCGGCTTAACTCCCTCTTTAGATAACAAATGCCCTAAATAAATAACTTCTTTCTTTAAAAATTCACATTTATCTGGTTGCAATTTTAAATTAGCTTCGCGTAATCGTTTCAAAAATTTCTCGAATTTGATATTGTGTTCCTCGATAGTTTTTCCGTATATAACAGCATCGTCTAAAAATAGGAATATTTCTTTACCTTGCATATCTTTAAAAATCTTATCCACACAACGCTGAAATGTTGCAGGTGAGTTGGAAAGGCCCATTGGCATTTTGGTAAATTCGTACAAACCGTTCGAAGAGCAAAAAGCTGTTTTGTGTCTATCGGCTTCATGTAAAGGAATTTGGAAAAATCCTTGAGCTAGGTCGAATACAGAAAAATATTCGGCTCCGCCTACTTGGTCGATTATATCCAATATATTTGGCAACGGATATTTATCTTTTATAGTTATATCATTTAATTTGCGAAAATCGACAACTACTCGATATCGTTTATTACCTTTACTATCCGGAGATTTTGCTACTAAAAATACCGGTGATGAATAATTAGAATTAGAAGGCTGAATTACACCTCCGTCAAGCATTTCTTGTATTTGGCGATCGAGTTCTTGTTTAAGAGCGTGAGGAAATCTATAAGGTTTAGTACAAATCGGCACATCGCTGACAGTTAGTATTCTATGATTAATAAAATTAGTAGTCCCCAGCTTTTCCCCTTTTAAATGAAAACAGTCGGCATATTCCTCTATAAGGCGTTCGATTGGCTGTCGCAGCTCGGTTTCTAAATGAGTATATCTTAGCAATGATTTCAAACGATCTATTCTTGGCATTTCGGCCTTTTCAGCTTCCGTGATTTGGAAGATGGGAATCGGCGTAGCGTTATCTGGCATCCCGTTGGCAAAATAATCTTTATCTGAAATTTCCATATAATTGTAACACAAGTCATCCATTTGACTATTTTCAATATAATTTTCAACAAAATGACAACTATCTGGTCTAAATTCTTGTTTATCTCCATATAATTTTTCAAAAATTTCAGCATTTATAGACTCTTCTTTTAGTAAACAATTCTCAAGTCCTTCGTCGAGTTCACAATTAGTGGCATTATTAGCAATTATCTCATAATTATCGTTACTTTTATTCTTCTCAAATATATTCTCCGTAACTTCATCAACAAATACATTTTTCGTATCATCATTAATTACTTCATCATCATTAATCAATTTATCATCAATAATTTCAACAATATTCACTTTATCTCTCATCTCAGTGTCTTCCGCACCAGATTCAATTTTATTCATAACGACATTTTTCTCAATATCCACATAATTAGTTTGCTCGCTCTCGTTGCCTTGAGAAGTGTTAACTTGTAAAAGTTTCTTTAAACGTTCAATTTCTTTAAATAAATTCTCAACATATTCCATTGTATATATATTTTCACTCGATTCGTCATTTGTTTCACGAATAATAAACTCATCATTTTCAATAGCGTCATGATTACTCGTATCAAAATTTACATAAACGTTCTCCGGATTCTGACTAACATAAATACCTTCGTCTCGTATATAAGAATTCTCATTATCTTTTTCATTAATAAATTCACAAGTTTCCTTAATTAATTCGTTACTCCTCTCAACTAATTCCTCATTTTCTTGTTCAAACATATTTTGTTTATAATCAACATAAGGGTCGTCATAACCGCGGTCTGTTTCCCCTCCTTCAATCAAATCGCTTCCTACTCGTGTATTTTTAGATTCACTTGTAACTCCCTTTTCTGGATTTGTGTTCATAGGTTCTATTTCTGTAGGATACTTTTCAAAAGGAATTATTTGTCCATTAACTTCAATATAATTTTCAAAATAATTAATCGTCGCTTCATTTTTGCGAAAGAAATCATTGCCTAATATGCCAGCTTCCGCTATGGGAAAATCATCGTCAACTAAATGAAAATCTGTTGACACGTTATTAAAATCAACTGTCACCTTGCCAAGCGTTGAAATTGATTGCGTTGTTATGCCTTTTAATCTTATGATCTCATCAGTTTTTATGTTAGTATAGGGCGATACCTCCGATTTACGCACTAAACTAACTGAAGCTCCGGTGTCGAGCATAAATTCTAATGGTTTGTTGAACTCTCCAATGTCAACTTTTATAGTCGGCACCGTGCTCGCGCGATTCAAATTTATGGTTTCTGTGCGGACGTGGGAGTATTCCTCTCGTTGGAATCGGTCGGGCGCGTGCCAGATGTCATCTCTTTCCGCGCGCCCTCCTGAGAAAGAGACTCGGCGTTTCCCTGCGCTACGTTTCCTGAGCGCATGTCCCGCTGCAGCTTGAAACAGGCATTACGCGTATGCCCTTGTATCCCGCAATAATAACATGTCGGTCTAAATGCGTTAGGGGTGTTGGGAGTATTATGGTTACGATTATAATT